>CANUEP010116797.1:0-35160 GCA_947857235.1 Jatropha podagrica | reverse complement strand
GATCATTCAAGGCAGCATAGTACTGGTTAACTGTCAATTCCCCTTGCTTCAAGCTATGGACTTTGTTGCGAAGCTCATACACTTGAGCATAATTTCCACGCTGAGAGTAGGTCGTAGTCATAGTTTTCCAAATTTTTGCTGTAGTATCCAACATTAAATACCCATTAGCAATTTTAGGCTCTATAGAATTTATTAGCCAGGACATAACTAATGAGTTTTCAAAGTCCTATTTGTCATAAGCATCACTTTCAGGTGCTGGTGAGGGTTTAGAACCCGTAATATAGCCTTGTAACCTTCTAGCTTTAATGAACAATAGGCATGACTTGGACCATTTAGCTTCACCGGACTGATTTGTAACGACGGGTTGTCATATGAAGAACCAACTTTAGTGTCGATACCTTCACCCATTGTCAAAAAACAACAAAAACAGGTCTGAATACCTAAAAAACACCCAAAAAATAGTGCAACTTGAAAGACAGCCTTGAAAACACAAGAACCAGTGCAGAAAAATAGTTTAGGAGGAGGCGCAACACTAAGGCGACGTTGCTGGAGTGAGCCGCTGCCGGAGAAGTGGCCGGAGTACCTGCCACGCGCCGGCGCATGAAGAAGATGGCAGAACCTGTCGACAGCGCGTGAGCCCATGTGTGGCGTCTACTGATGACTGAAAAATGGGCAAAGGCCGACCAGCGACTCCTCTTCCTCTTGGTCTGTGCGGTGACAGTTCACTCTCTCTCCTGTGGTTGCAGTAGCTTCAACCTAGGCTAGGGTTTTTCTTTCTCTACTGTTCTCTCTCTATTGTATTTGGGCTGACTAAATGTGGGTTTTAAGCTTTGATACCATGTTGATTTTATGTGTAATAAGAGAGTTTTATTGCTTCTTTATTAACAAATGAGATACAATTCACTCTCATTTATAGATGTAAGCTATTTCCAAAATACCTAAACTACCCTTTACACTTAAACTACACTATACATACATTCAGCAATATATCACAACAAAGAGGCTTGGGTTGTTGCCGTGGAGGTTACAGTGGTCCGGCAAACTCGCTTATTCGCACTCAAATTCGCCAAAATTATATCGAATCTTATCGAATACCTATATGGTTAAGTAAAATTGCCATCCCTAAGTGAGATATACTTTTTTAAATATCATGCGAAGCATTTCACTAACAATAACAAAAGTCATGTATGATATGACCTATATAAAAAAATGCACACATTATTAATGTAATTTTCAATAATGATAATAATGTTTAAAATTTAACTGATTATATTGAAATAAGAAATTAGGTATTTTTATTTTTATGTTTATGATTTATTATAAATGGTTATTTATTTATTTGAAATATTAATGTATAATTTATTTAGTATAGTGTATCATAAGCATATGTATGTTCTACTTGTTTAAAAATTAACATATCTTATACATTAACATATCTTGTGTCCCATTGCCATGTAACTTAATTATCAAATATATGAGACTATTCTGTATACTAAATCAATCAATCAAGGTATTTTTTTTATTATCAATAAAAATTATGTGTTTTTTTTATGTCATTGAAATAAGAAATTAATTTTTTTTATTTTATGTTTATAATTTATTACAAATGATTAGTTATTTATTTAAAATATTAATGTATTACTTATCATCTATAGTGTGTTCTAAGTGTGCATTACTTATCCCATATTTTTTTAAAAATTATCGTATTTTGTATGTTCTTATATCTCGTGTCCTATGTCCATGCAACCTAACTTTTGGCATATAAGACTATTCTATATACCAAGTTAATCAACCAAGTTCTTTTTTTAATTACTAATTAAAAATAAAATATTTTTTTAATTTGTTTTTACGTTATTGAAATAAAAAATTAAGTTCTTTTTTATTTTATATTTATAATTGTTAAAATAATTATTTATTTATTTGAAATATTAATGTATTACTTATTATGTGTAATGTTTGTTAAGTATATGAATGTCCTGCTTTTTAAAAAATTATCAAATCATGTATATTTTCGTGTCTTGTCTCCCGTGTTCATGCAATTTAATTCCTGGTATATGAGACTATTCCATATACTAAGTTAATCAATCAAAATATTTTTTTTAATTAACAATAAAAAGTAAAGTGTTTTTTTTTTTAAATTTATTTTCATATCTTTGAAATAAGAAATTAAATTTTTTATTTCATATTTATAATTTATTACAAATAATTATTTATTCATTTGAAATATTAATGTATTACTTGTTATGTATTACGTGTTCTAAGAGTGTAGATATCATATTTTAAAAAAATCATCGTATTTCGTACGTTTTTATATTTCATGTCCTGTATCCATACAGACTAACCCCTGATATATGAAACTACTCCATACACCAAGCCAATCAATCAAAATTTTTTTAATTACTAATTAAAAATGAAGTGTACTTTTAATTTATTTTTATTTCATTGAAATAAGAAATTAAGTTTTATTTTATTTTTTATTTATGATTTATTATAAATGGTTATATATTTACTTCAAATATTAATATATTATTTATTTAGTATAAAGTGTTCTAAACATGTGAATGTCATACTTTTTAAAAGTTATATCCGTAAATGTGTAGATTATTTATTAATTGTTTTGTAATAAAAAATAAATTTATATTAATATATTAGTGTTAGAGATAATATTTTTTATAGATATTATTTTGATAAAAACACTATGTAAAATAATTTATATTTTTACGATTGTAGTTATTAGGTTATAATGCATTCGGGTTGTTTTGTTTTTTAAAGCTCTTGCAGAAGTATAACAACGATCACTTTCTGGTATCTGCATCAAACAATGATCATTTATTAACTTGTTGGCGAGTCACACAAAATTAGATCATAAATAATGAATTCTCACATGTCCTAACCACCATATTGCAACAGCACACTCACGACCATCTCATTCTTTTTTTTTTTTTTTTTTTTTTGTTTTTCCCCTAAATAATTTAGAACCCGAAAATAAATAAAAGAAAAACGTGCAAACTGCCTTAAGTATCCAAATAAAGCGCATGAAGATATTATATAATAATAATAATAATAATAATACCTCCGTTCCAAATATTTTTCTCACAATTTAAAAATAGTTAGTTAAATTATAATTTTATTTTTAGGAATGTTATATAAATAGAAAAGAAAATTTAACAAAAGAAAAAAAAAAAAAAAACGGAAGGGAAGTGGCAAATTTTGAAAACGATAGAAAACATGGATTCCGCCCGCTTATAGCGCAAACATTTTCAAAAACAGTGACGTGGAAGGATTTTATTTGGCATAGCGCCAAAACCTAATTCCAATGTTAACGCCATAAACCATGCAGTTTTTTTTAATTCTTTTTTTTTTAATATTAAATTAAAAAATGCTATAAATATACCCCCAATTTGTTCACCTTCTTCTATCCAATCTTCAACTAAACAATATCACTTTTTTCTTTTCTTTTCTTTTCTTTTCCTTTAGTTTTAAGTGAAAGAGATGAGAAGCCTCAACTCCAATTCCCTGTTCTTAGTCCTTTCAGTGCTTCTCTTCATCACTTTCTCTCATATTGCTGAGGTATGTATGTATTTGTTACATAAACACACATTATCCGATAATTTTGCTGATTTTTTTTTATTATTTGTTTATAATTTGTTAACAGGCAAATTTTTCAAAGCTTCATCCTTCAGGTAAATAGAAACATCCTAATTAAAAAATCAGTATCTACTGAAATTAATAGAAATTGTCAGATGGTAGTTTTAAACTGTAACTTTCAAAATTTGAAATAAAATTTATCTTTGTGGACGAAGAAAATCTCTATTAAGAGCGTTGTTTTCTCTTATAAATCTGACGCAACGTGAGCAGAATTATATTTAATTTAATGGACTCGAGATATATGTGATATAAATAATAATAAATAAAAAAGATTGTTTACTTGTTTTTTTTGTAACACTATATTTGCAACAGACTGCAAACCAAGATGTAGTTATAGGTGCTCAGCAACATCACACAAGAAGCCTTGCATGTTCTTCTGTCTAAAGTGTTGCTCAAAGTGCCTTTGTGTTCCACCTGGGACTTATGGCAGCAAACATCTATGTCCTTGCTACAATAATTGGAAGACCAAGGAAGGAGGACCAAAATGCCCTTGAACTTACACGAGCCCTTTTTCTTTCTTTTTTTTTTTTTTTTTAAAAGCCCAATTCATGCTTTAAATGTACTTGTTTCTTCTTAGAAAATTGAATTATCATGGAGAGTGTTTGGGATGATTTCATTTTCATTATTTATTTTTGCATTAACTATTTATGTAGGGTAAATGATGCCTTTTCAATCTTCCCATCACATTTTGTTCTGCAAAGCTCCCAAAATTTGTTAACTCGATAAATTAAAAATAATTTCATTTATCGTGTAATTGAGCTTTGTAAGAATCATTTTAAGAATTTATATATTTTTATATTGGTATTTTGTATGACGTGACTTGCATGTTTATATTTATATTGGTATTCTTTTAATTTTTTTAATTTATATATACCTATTTAGACTTTGTCATACGAGCCACTTGTAATGGTATTTATTATATACTTAATTCTATTTTATTCATAACGAAGTGGTTTGAAAATAAAATAAAATTCAATCTCTATATTTAATTCTTCAGTCCTTAATTTATAAATATAGATTCAGTTTAAAAAAAAAATCAAGTAATCACTCAATCTTTAACCTTCTATCCTTAACTCCAAATCAATATCTATAATCAATATTTATGTACAACTATAATGAAAATTACTTTTTACGGCTTGGTAAAGAAAATAAATGAACAGATGATCTAAATTGATAATAATAATTACTTTGACTGTTGTGATAGTATTACTTATTCACTACATTAAAGAAAGGAATATATGCATATACAAACAAATTTTTAAAAGCCCAAAATAAAAATACATAGTTTATTTTTTTTATAATTTTATAAACACTACTTTTTTCAAGTCAAATAGATATAAAATGTATTAAAAAAATATTAAAAATATTTAATTATTAAGAGGCGATTTATTTATTGCAAGGGAGATATAAATTTCTTATTAAATTAAAATGACGCTAGTTACAAATTAATTCAGTAACGAAAAATAAAATAAAAAAATTATTATTGAAATTTTTTTTTCGAAACTCAACATATAATAAGAAATAAATTATATTAAAAAATTATCAATTTCAATTTAAAAAATAACACCTTTTTTAATGGAAATGTTGTAATTTAATAAAATTCGATGTTGATAGATAAAAAGAAAAAGATTATAGCCAAGTCAATAAATGAAAATTACAAAATAAATAATACTAGGACATCATTTTCTTTCTCTATTTTTCTAAATTATAAATTTAAAATAAATAAATAAATAAGTTAATTAATTAATAAAAAAGATAACATAAAAAAAGTTCTATCTTCACCGAATAAGTCCTCAATTTTCCCTACAACCATACAGAAAAAAAAAAGAGTATACTTTTTTTTCTTTTTTATTATATATATGTATTTATTTAAAAAATAATTTGTAGAAATTATATTCAATTAAATAATAAAATGTAATATTCTTTTTGTCTTAACCACTGTATCTTGAGTCCATTGGATTAAAACTAAATTAGCCCAATAAGGGATAAAATGCTCAAAGTGAGTATATTTACTCCATCCATTATGATCAAACTCTCGACCTAACTTAAGAGAGAAGAGTGTTGAACCACTCATTCAAATACTCATAGTATATACTCCATCTAAGAAAATTGAACTGTTGACTTTACTTAAGGGATATGAGTGTCAAACCAATTATCCAAAAGCTTATTGGTATAAAATTTAATTTTTAAATTGGCCATTAATAAAGCTATTTTAGAATATTTTAAATTTCATTAAAGGCGATATTGAAAATTGCATTATTTTCCTCTTATTTTTTCATTAAGAGAAAGTTCAAACTCTCTTTTTATTAGGTATTCTATTTTTCCTTTTTAAGAATTTATTTATTTATTTATTTTATATATTCTGATTGGATACTTTTTAAATTTAAAAATTAATTAGTGTTAAAATTCGCATGATGGATGAAGCAATATTAAGAGATGAAATAATTTTTTAAAATTTCGACACAAACACAATATGAAATTAGACTATTGATATGAACACGACACGTTTAATCTGCTTAATATCATAAACATGTTAAGTAAGTCGTATTAAACCATGTACAACTCGTGTAACCTGTTTAATATCATAAATAGGTTAAGTGAATATATTGACCTATATATATGGCCCATTTAACTTAATCTTATAGTATTTTTAACTTTTAATCTATGTAACTTCAATCATATTTAAAAATAAATTTTTACACGTAAAATATATAAATTCTTCGATATTCATAATGTAGCTCTTGGTATAAGAGACTACTCTATACCAAAAAATTGAATGTCTTACCTTTCTTAAAAATTGTTGTATCCTATTTTCATGCATGTAGCTCTTGGTGTAGGATACTATTCTATACACCATGCTAATCAACTAAGATTTTTTATTACAAATAAAAATGAAGTGTTTTTTAAATTTATTTTTATGTAATTGAAATAAGAAATTCATTTTTTTATTTTATGTTTATCATTTATTGAAAATGATTATTTATTTATTTGAAATACTAATGTATTGCTTGTTTAGTGTACCGTGTCCTAAACTTGTGATCTACCTTTTTAAAAAATTATCTTATCTTGTACATTCTTGTATATTATGTTCTGTGTTTATGTAACCTAACTTCTGGTATATGAGATTACTCCATATATAAAGCTAATTAACTAAGATTTTTTTAGTACCAATAAAAATGAAGTTTTTTTTTTTTAAATTCGCTTTTATGTCATTAAAATAAAAAATTTAGTATTTATTATTTTATGTTTATTGTAAATGATTATTTATTTATTTAAAATTTTAATTTATTACTTATTTAGTATAATGTGTTTTAAGCGAGTGAATTTCTTACCTTCTTTAAAAACTATAGTATTCTGTACGTTTCGTATCTCGTGTCCGCTTCCGTGCAATTCAACTCTTTATATGAAACTACTTTATACACAAAGCTTATCAATTAAGGTTTTTTTATTATCAATAAAAATGAAGCAGTTTTAGATATTTTTTTGTGTCATTGAAATAAAAAATTAATTTTTTTTAGTTTATATTTATAATTTATTATAAATTATTATTTATTTATTTAAAATATTAATTATTTCTTCTAAGGTGTCCTAAGCGTGTGAATATTCTATTTTTTTAAAAATTTATGTATCTCGTTCGTTTTAATTTATATTTTTAAATTGTCTACATATTATTTATTTAATAGTAATCTATTGTTTATTAATACTTTTTTAAGCGCATTGATTACTTACTAATTGTTTTGTAAAAAGAAATAAATTTATATTAATATATTAAGTGCTAGAGATAATTTCTTTTATAGATATTATCTTGATAGAGAGATTATCTAAAAATATAAAATAATTTATCTTTTTACAATTTTTATAATTGTACTAAATTATGAAAATTTTAACATCCATCATTTTATATAAACTGTGCTACTTACACATGGTTTTCATATAAAATAAATTACCCCATTTTTATATATTATATAAATAGATATAGATATTAATTTTGAAAAATTAACTAATTATATTAAAATAAAAAATTAAAAAATTTTTTATTTTTTATTTATTATTTATTATAAATAATTATTTATTTATTGTCACATCTCGTACGTTTTCATATCTCATGTTCCGTGTTTGTACAATCTAACTTCTAGTATATAAGAATAACTCATTAGTCAAGATAATCATTAAAATAAAAAATTAAATATTTTTATTTTATAATTTTGATATATGTAATTTAATTTAAATTAAATTAAATTAGTTATATTAAAATAAAAATTAAGTAATTTTTATTTATTATAAATAATTATTTATTTATTATTATATTTTATACATTTTCGTATTTTATATTTTGTGTAATATAGTTTTTAGTATATAAAACTACCAATATTCAATATTCAAGGTAATAATTAAAATAAAAAATTAAATATTTTTTATTTTATAATTTGAGTTATATGTATTTTAATTTAATTTTAATTAATTATATTAAAATAAAAAATTAAGAATTAAGTATTTTTTATTTTACATTTTTTATTTATTATGAATGATTATTTATTTATTATCATATTTTGTACACTTTTATTTATTATCATATTATGTACATTTCGTATTTCGTTGTCTATGTCTCTATATAATCTAACTTTTTGTGTATAAAACTATCCCACACGTCAACGTAATCATTAAAATAATAAATTAAATATTTTTTTTAGTGTGGATTATATGTATTTTAATTTAATTTTAATTAATTATATTAAAATAAAAAATAAGTTTTTTATATTTTTATTTATTATAAATGATTTATTATTTATTATTTTATTCCGTATGTTCTCTTATTTTATTTTTCGTGTTTGTACAATCTAACTTTTATATATATAAGATTACCTTATACGTCAAAGCGATCATTAAAAAAATTAAAATTATATTTTATGATTTGGGTTATAGTATTTTAATTTAATTTAATTATGTTAAAATAAAATATTGAATATTTTTTATTTTATGTTTTTTATTTATTGTAAATTATATTTATTTATTATTATATATCATATACGTTCTATATCCTGTATCCTGTATTCGTGCAATATAACTTCTGGTATATAAACTATCACGTACATCAAGATAATCGTTAAAATAAGAAATTAAATCATTGTTATTTTATAGCTTGGATTGTTTGTATTTTAATTAAATTTTAATTTGATTTAATGCATTATCTTGATGCAATGTAATTAATAGATATTATAATAATTAAGACATTATTCAAAAATATAAAACAACTTATTTTCTTACTTATTGTCATTACATTTTATCTTCTTACAATCGTGCTAAATAATTATTAGAACTTATGCCATGAGCAAAACAATATTAAAGGATGAATTAATTTTTTATAATATCATTTAAAAATAACAAAATTGTTATTTATGTCAAAATGGATTGGTACGTCAGGTTTGATATGAATTTGCCTAACACGCGATACAATTAGGGTTAACACGAACACGATTCATTCAATAATCGTGTCAAATTTATCAACACAAATACGGTACAAAAGTAGAGAGGTTACACAAACATGACATATGTAACCCGCCTAATATCATAAATAGATTAAGTGAGTTGTGTTAACTTATATACAATTTTTGTAACTCACCTAATATTATAAACATGTTAAATGAGTTATGTTGACTTATATATGATTCACTTAACCTGATGATTTTTTAAATTTTAACCTATTTAACTCAAATTATATTTAAAAATTAATTTTTATACATAAATGCTAAAACTTTTCTAGATTCACAACTAAAATAAAAAAATTAATATAAGTTTAAATGAGATTCTAGTCGGCAAATTTACTTATTTAAAACATTGATGTATTATAATTATTTAGTGTAGTATATACTAAGCGTATGAATATTTTATTTTTTAAAAAAATTATTGTATTCCTTATGTTTTCGCATTTTGTGTTCCATATGGCGTAATATAGCTCATAATATATGAGGTTAAAACACATGAAGTTTTATTTTGCATTTTGTACATGAATTATCTTTAAAAAATGTAGGAATTAAAAGGTTGCATTTGCAATTTTTTGAATTACTTTTGTTATTATTTAAAAATTATATATTTGAATGGTTGATTATTATTAATTTATAAAATAATTAATTAAATTTCATATTCAGATATTGCGAATTTGAATTGAATTTTATATATAATATATTTATAAATTCATAAATTTATAGTTTTAAAAAATCTAATAAAACTACAATTTTTGTCTTAAAAAAGAGTTGCAAGTATATATTACTTATGAAAATTTAATTGTTGGTTCCCAATTTTTCTATTTTGGTTTTTTAATTTTAAATTTTTGATAATTTATGAAACATTTTAAAAAATATAAAACACTTTATCTTCTTACAACTGCTTTTTACGGAGGTTTACAGTTGACTTCCATATAATAAAATTTTCTCCGCTTTCAATTTATATATATATAAAACAAAAAATTTTAAAGTGTTATATTTATATTAGAATTCTATTTTAAAAAAAAAATCAAATTTTAATAAATTCAGATTTAACCTGCATGCTTTTGAACGTCAATGGTATCTATTAGAAAACTATCTTGCGGAATCTTTGGTTAAATAATTTTCACTGTATATGTATGCTCTTTCTCCTTCGGTACAAGTTTTTGTTTCCATCACCCTAAACTTGGCCTTCTCCAACTGAAAATACCATGTTTTAGATGTTGGAACTCTTGCTAAGATCAGAACTGTGGATATTAAGGTTAATTTTTTTTTTCCTTTCTATTGAGATCAAATAACATCCATAATTGTTAATTATAATTTATTATCTTATAATCAATCGCAGGTTTTCCCAGAAATAAAGAGAGTAATGCATGATTCTGTGGAGTTTATAGATGGAAGGATTCAATATGTTGATGCTATTATTCTAGCCACAGATTAGTTTATTGAATCTTTAATATGAAATAAGAATTATTCTGTTAATGCAGATGGGGTTGTTTTATAAGATTAGACATCTGATAATGTTTTTGGTTCCTTCAAGTTCTAATTCTTCGTAGTGGTCGAGAGTTTTCCATGGAAATATAGATATGGTCTTTGTTTCAAGTAATGTCAAAGAAAATATGTACAAATTCTTTTTTTTATTATGCTTTTTTACCTCTGATACAAATTTTATCTTTCTGTTTATGGGAGATAGATTTCGAAATTAATCAAACAAAGGAGACCAGTGTGCTCAAAAGTGGAAAATTTTATGAAGTGAAAAATGGGACAAGCAAGAGCAACAAGAAAGACCCAGTCTCTGACTGGGTTGAATCCTCCAGTTTCTCTTTTGTTTCCCGTTCTCCTGACCGGGTTAAATGCCTTCGGATTTTTGGCTTTTGTCTCTATAGTTTTTTCCCAATACTTTTCACCTAAAGATTTTTACGTTTTATCTTTCAGGGTACGACTATGGAAGTTTCAAATTTCAACAGTCAAAACATGCATGGGGTGTTCACAGAGGCTAGAGAACCTTTTACACCATCTCAGCGTGGATGGAGCTTGAACACCAGGGCTTGATCTATAAATACATAACCGCTAATGTTCCTATATCATCTAATTAATCTGCTAATCCCTATTAGAAAAGCCCTTGATTCTGCTGGGTTCTCTAGCTTTTCAGGTGGACTCTCCTTTTCTTGTCTACCCAATATGGGTTGATTGACTCCTGCTTCCCACGTTTTTTCTTAAATGATATTTCATAATAATTTATTTTTATTTTGAGACTATATTTGCTGCTAATCTATTTTTAAATTATTTCAATTGAAGGCTCTTCTACGTTGGATCTTGGGAATTTAGGTTATGTGAAATCCACTTCTACAAACAATTGATAATTTTACTTTTCTTTATTTTTACATTGTTAATTTAATTTTTATTTCATCTTTTATTAAATATGGATATTCCATATTTAGTACCTGTTAATAGGTGAAATTAGGGCTAAACTACGAAAATCTTTTGGTTTTCAATTGCATGAAATTTAGACAAGAAAGTTCAATACTGTATCACAATTTTAAATATTATGTTAGCTTATGCCAATGACACTGGTTGAAAGTATTTAATCTCTATTTTAATCCATTTTAATATGAAGTAAAAATAATTCAAACAATTTATAAATACCCTTGAAGGAAACTTGCTTACATATACAACCAGCAAAAAAGAAGAAAAAGAAAGAAACAGTAAATTAGGTATCATCTGATTGATTTAATTTATATAAAGAATAAAACATCTCGATGACAATTATTTTTATCAATTTAATGAATAAATAGAAAATATGAAAAATTAAATATTAATCTTATATAATTTATAGATATTTCTATGATTCACAAATAATAATGTATTTCTATACTTTCACTGGCTCATAAGAAAAAATAAAGGATAGAAAAAAATACAATTACATTTTTTTTTTATTTCAATCACAATTCGAAAAAGAAAAAAATTGATATGTTGATCTGCAAAGATCAAACTAACATAAAAAGAAAAGCTCCATTGAGATTTTACTTCACCTTTGCAGGAAGGTGTGGAATGGGAATTAGTTGGAGATCGTTTACCCTTGTCACTGCAATTCCATACTTTGCGTTCATGTCAAGATCTTCTGGCTGCATTCCATTAGGAAGTTTCCAATCAAAATGATATAGTAATCGGGCAAGCGGAAATTGAACATTAGATATGCCGAATAATAATCCAGGACAAACCCTCCTCCCTGCACCAAATGGAAGAAACTCGAAATGGTTTCCTTTAAAATCAATTGAAGAATTCAAGAATCTGTCTGGATTGAATCTCTCAGCTTCAGGCCAGTAATCAGGATCTCTTCCAAGAGCCCATGCATTTATAATAATTCTAGATTTACGAGGAATGTCGTAACCATTAATCACACAGTCTTCCATACATTCTCTGGTAAGTATTGTTCCAGGAGGACGTAATCTCATGGTTTCTTTTACAACTGCTTTTAAGTAGGGTAATTCCCCGATGCTTTCTTCATCCACATACCCTTTTTCACTAAAAACTTGTCTTACCTCAGTTTGTACTCTTTTCATCACGTCTGGATTTTTTTGCAATTCTGACATCACCCACACTACAGTGTTAGCTGATGTGTCACTACCACCAGCCAAGACGTCCTGAAATAAATTTTATCATAAGTTAGTAAGCAAAACAATATTTTCCATCAATGAGAAACTTGTATTATGTATTAAAAAAAACACTAACCAGGATAACGGCTTTTATGTTGTCATCTGTTATAGGGTGTTCAAGGTCGTCTTTAGACTGAGCTTGCAAAAGGACATCTATTAGATCTTCTTCTTCGTTCTCTGCACCAGATTTAGCTCTTGATGCCCTTCTAGCCCTGTGTTCATCAATAATATTCTGGAATACCCGATCTGCTTCTTTATGAGCTCTCTGTAGTTTAAACCTCGTAGTGCTAATTTTATGAAGCAATTTGATTGAAGGGTATACATCAGAAAGACTAAAACCTCCGGAAGCTTCTATCAATTTCTTGATAGCTGGAATAACTACTTCTTCTCCTTTCCACAGCTTACCAATAGCTACTCTTTGAATGATATTGTAAGTCACAGAATTGAACATTTTGCTGAAGTTGACTGCTGACCCTGCGCGAGAAGTAAGTTCTGTAATTAATTTTGATACTTCTTCTTCTCTTATTAATCCGAATGACTGCACCCGTTTATTAGACAGCATTTCTTGGGTGCAGATTTTTCGCATTTGTCTCCAGTAATCTCCGTAGGGCGCAAAGGCAAGATCCGTTGAATTATAAGCCATTATGTTTGCTGCAAGCAGAAAGGGTCTTTGAGCAAAAATGTGATCATGGGTTTTCATAACTGCTCTAGCAGTTTCAGGTGAAGAAACAACAATGTTTGTAACTTCGCCGAGCTGAAGGTGCATAATAGGCCCATGCTCTTTGGCCAAGTCTCTCAGACGGACATGGGGTAACGAGGAGCCAGATAAATGATGCATGCTGCCCGTTATAGGCAATTTCCATGGCCCTGGAGGTAGATATGGAACTGAGTTTTTTCTGGATCTTTTCCATAATCTTAATACCGTCAAGAGAAGTACTATGAAGGTGAAAAAGAATGGAAAAGAAAGGAATTGGCTTTCCATGATGAAAATGCTTTAGGTGTTGATATGGATTGATGATTTGCTGCAAAATGTTCATCATCCATATTTATAGGAGTCATATGGTTAGTACGGTGAGGTATTTTAAGTCCAACCACATATTATATTAAGCCTTGGCAGGCGGCTCTCTGCATTTATATTACATTAGTTTTGAAAAATCAATTGGCAATGGATTGGCTGAATATAATTAAGTTCAATCCTAGCTTAATAATTTAATTACAATGCTTTGTCTTTTGTGTTGAAGCTATCAGAGATGCTTGGATTGTGGATTTCACCAAGTTTTTACAGTTCAAAATGATTAATTATTTTAATTAATTGATCAAGTTTAAAGAGGATGATTGATTTCTTGAATTATAACTAATAAAATTACTCAATAAGTCATGGAATGATATTTTACCTCAATTATAATAAAAAAAGGATTGGTTAATTGCTTTTTGAACTACATAAATAAAAAATATACAGGTTTAAAACACAGTACACTAAATAAAAAATACATTAATATTTCAAGTAAATAAACAATCATTATAATAAATCATAAACATAAAATAAAATAAATAAATTTTTTCTTCAAAGGCACGAAAATAAATTAAAAAAAAAAACACTTCATTTTTGTTGATAATAAAAAAAAATCTTGATTGATTAGCTTGGTAATTGAATAGTTTCATATACCAGAAGTTAGATTGCACAAAAATGGAACACGAGATATAGAAACATATAAAATACGATAATTTTTAAACTCTTAGGATATAGTACACTAAATAAGTAATACATTAATATTTTAAATTAATAAATAATCATTTATACTAAATTATAAATCTAAAATAAAAAATACTTAATTTCTTAATTCAACAACACAAAAATATATTTGAAAAATATATAATTTTTTATTGGTAATAAAAAAATTTTGATTGATTAGTTTAGTGTATGGAGTAGTCTCATATACTAGAAATTAAATTATATGGATATGGGACATGAGATATGTAAACGTACGAAATACGATAATTTTAAAAAAGTAGGACATCCACGATCTAGAACACACTACAGTAAATAAGTAATACATTAATATTTCAAATAAATAAATAATTATTTATAATAAATTATTAAGATAAAATATACTTGATTTTTTTTATTTCAATGGCACAAAAATAATTTAAAAAATTCATTTTTTTATTAATAATAAGAAAAAAAACTTTGGTTGATTAATTTGATGTATGAAGTAATCTCACATATAAGGAACTAGGTTGCACGGACATGGAACACGAGATATGGGAACACATGGGATATAATAATTTTTAAAAAATACAGAACATCCACATATTTAGGACACAATATACTAAATAAGTAATATATTAATGATTCAAATAAATGAACAATCTTTTATAATAATTATAAACATAAAATAAAAAATACTTAATTTTCTATTTCATTGTGACAAACAAATTAAAAAAACACATAATTTTTTATTAGTAATAAAAGAAAAACTTTGGTTGATTAAATTAGTATATAAAATAGTCTTATATATCAAGAATTGCATGTATATAATACACGAGATACGAGAATGTATATAATATAATAATTTAAAAAAAAAAGCAAGACAGTCATACACTTAGAACAAACTATATTAAATAAATAATTCATTAATATTTCAAGTAAATAAACAACCATTTATAATAAGTCATAGATAAAAAATAAAAAAAATCTTAATTTTTCATTTCAATATAATTAGTTAAATTCTTAAAATTATTATCATCCTTGCAAAATATATTAATAGCGTGTATGCATTTTTTTATGTAAATTATATCGTGTATGGTTTTTACTATTGCATAATGTATGAAAGGTTTCGCAATATATTTAAAAAAATATATTTTAACATTGCAATTTTTTTACATATCTCAATAAGATATAAATTATCATTGTATTATATAATTTTACTATTTTTCAATGATGTTATAAAAAATTATTTTATCTTCTAAAATTGCTCTACGCATGTCACGAATTCTAACACTAATTATATATAAAGACTAATAAAAAGCCTCCTCCTCTTCTTCTTCTTCTTCTTCTTCTTCTTCTTATTATTATTATGACTATTAGTTATTGAAAATAATGAATATAATAAATCAATAATTAATTATTAAAGAAAGAAAAGAAATCAAAGAGTTTCACTTTTTTAGAATGAAAACATTATATTAACCATACTATTAACTTTATTTTAATTATGTGTGCATGTATATATAGGAAATATATATTCTTTTTTTAATTTTTTGACTTTTGTCTTCTTTTCCCATATTATATTTACATCTTAAGTGGAGGCTAATTGCATTTCAATTTTGGCATCGGAATAAATAAATAAATAAATAAATATATATATATATTCAACAGACACATTTTGAGGTCTGTCTATTTAATTTTTAAATTTTCCTTTGGTCGTAATGATAATATATAATCAAACATTAATGTTAGGAAAATGAATAAATTATTCAAATTTCTAATTAAATCAATTCCGACGTATTTTCCTTGAATCAATTTTCTACATAAATATGTAAAAAAAATAAAATGTAGTGTACTTGACTCGTTTTCTGACTTCAAATTTGTCTCCTGCAATGTCTGATCGTGCTCCAATTTATAATATAAGAAAGTCCACTGTGTCGTACGGAAAATTCAACATCCTCCTCTACCTTTCATTTACCTATCCAAGTTCCAAAACGGCAGCTACTAAAGTCAGTAACAGCAACTTCGCAGGGAAAAAGATACATCACTATATTTTAAAGAATTATATGTCTTTCTTTGTAATTTTCGAGACTCGTACATTTTTATTATTTTTTTATATAATAACTTATTTTTTAGTTAATTATTTTAGAAGGGCTAATTTTCATCATTTTATTTTAATTATTATTGGTTTTTCCTTCTAATTTTCTTTTTATTCTTTATTTTTTCCCTCTGAGTCTTGCAATGACTTTTGCTGTTCAAAAAACAACAATGCGGTGTTGTGATTAAAAAAAGGCCGGCGTAATTGATTTCGAAGTTGACGATTGGTTTATTATCGTCCTCTGTTTTGAAATTTGAACTAGAAAATATATGACAAGTTCTGTAAATTAATTGCAAAAAGATTTCGTTTGTTTCGTGAAAAATAACTTATTTTTTAAAAAATATTTTCCAGGAAAAAGTTAATTGGTGGTTTATTACAATCCGATGGTTCATTTGATTTGCAGGCCCAGTGTTTGATTATATTTTTCGAGGATGACTTCTGTTTGGTTTGTAAGAAAATTATTGCGTGATACTTTTTGGTTATCTGCTTCAATTTGAACAAATTGAGCAATTTAAATAGCATAAGTTGCTACTTTACGTTATTATATTATAATTCTAACATAATTTAGAAGTATGAGAAAATGAGTTGTTTTATATTTTTAAATAATAAATTATTAAAAAAATTATCTCCAACATTTATTAATGTAAATTTATTTTTTTTATAAAACAATTAATAAGTAATCCACACATTAAAAAAATATAAATAAATAATATATTAATAATTCAAAAAATATAAATTAAAACGTATAGGATAATTTTTAAAAAAATACGACATCTACACGTTTATGACACATTATACTAAATAAATAACACATTAACATTTTAAATAATTAAACAATCATTTATAATAAAATACAAACAGAAAGTAAATAAAATAACTTAATTTCTTATTTCAATGATAAACAAATAAATTAAAAAAATACTTCATTTTTATTGGCAATAAAAAAACTTGATTGATTAGCTTGGTGTAAAAAATAATTTTATATACCATGGGCTATATTGTATAAATACAGGACACGAAATACATAAATGTACGAGATATGACAATTTTTTTAAAAGTAGGACATTCATACATTTAAGACGTAGTATACTAAATAAATTATATATTAATATTTTAAATAAATAAATAAGTTTATGACAGATTTAGATAGTATGAGATAAGATAATTTTTAAAAAGTGAAAAATCTACCATGTTTAGAATAACTACACGAAACAAGTAATATATTAATATTTTAAATAAATAAATAATATTTTATAATAAATTATAAATATAAAATAAATGAAAAACTTAATTTCTAATTTCAATGACATAAAAATAAATTTAAGAAAAATATTTTGCTTTTTCTAGTAATTAAAAATATATTGATTGATTAACTTTATATATGAAGTAGTCTCATATAGCATGAGCTTGCATTTATTCGAGACACGAGATACGAAAATATATATAATATGATACTTTTTAAATAAGAAATCCACATGCTTATGACACACTACACTAAATAAATAATGTATTGATATTTTAAATAAATAAATAATTATGTATAATAAATCATAAACATAAAAATAAAAAATACCTAATTTATTGTTTTAGTATAATTAGTTAAATTATCAAAATTATCATCACTATTGAAAAATATATTAATAGTATGTGCGCATTTTTTAATATAAATCATATCATATATGATTTTTACTATCGTTAATAAAAGGCTTTGCATGATACTTAAGAAAATATATCTTAATTAGGGATGACAATTTTATTTGACTCCGCAAGTACCCGATTAGATACAATGTGATTTTGGTGGATTTAAGTAGTGATAATAAATGAGTTTATGACAGATTCAGATAGTATTTTTACTATCCATATCGAGTCTAAGTTGGGTTCAAAGACTCAGATATTTAGTATTTGTTATCCGTTTAATTAATATTTTAAAAATATTTAAAATAATTATTTTTCTAAAGAAAATTATATATATATATATATATACACCCTTGTAATTATAATTAATGCTGTAATTATATTTAATATTTATATTATACCTTTTGTTAAATCAAAATAATAATTTTATAATTTTTACTTTTTTATTTTTTAAAAATAAAAAATGTTTTTAATGTAAATGGGTTCAGATAACAGGTAATTATAATCAGATTCAAAACGGATTTGATTATTAAAGATGAATTTATAAATAATTTTGGTTACCTAAATATTTAATTAGGTATTTATAATGAGTTTTATGATTATTTTATTATATAATTTTATTATTTTTAAATGATGTTATATAAAAGATATTTCATCTTTTAATGATATTTTATTTTTTAATGATACTCCGTGCATCACGCGAGTGCTAACACTAATTATATTAAAAATTAAAAATTTCACGTGAAGATTTAATTGAAAAGCTCCTAGATAGAGGCATGTATGGATATGGAGAAAATAAACATGTCGTGTCTGTGCCAAACAAATAATAATCAGTGTGATATTAAATAGTAATGGAATTATTCAAAAATATTTAAATCGAGATTTGTCGCTCTTCAAATAAATAAAAATATTAACCGGATGATGATTGATTGTTATTTGACGAAATTATTTGATATTACTGTGAAGGAACAACTAATGGAATGATATTATTGATCTGTCATGTAACGTATGCATGAGATGGTGTGCTTATTTAATATTATTTCAAAATAGAGTTGTAGCTTAATACGAGTTATGTATAATTGTTATTTAGCGAGTAAAATAAACTAAGATTAATTGTTGATGAAACTTAGGTCAAATATTGATAAATTATACTCTGGTTCCATTTTAATAACAGAAAATAGACATTTTATCTTGTTCAGTGATTATTTAGAATTTTGAGATTATATTTTTTTTTTCAATTTTATCCATATTTATTATGTGTTATTTATTTTCAAAATTCACAATTTAGATATTGTACCGTATACTTTTAGAAAATCAATGAATTTCAATTATTTTCTTAATCATTGTGAAAATAGTAAATGTTGCTATTATATATTTTTAGAAAATCAATGAATTTTAATTATTGAGAAAAGAGCAAATATTACTATTAAAGTGAAACAAAAAGAGTAACACTCAAAAATATTTTACTCAATTAAAAATCAAATGTTGTTGGACTTTTTTACAAGTTTAGGAATAATTTAATTCAATTTTATTTATTTAAAAGATTTAATTTATTTATCTATACTACCAATAACATCTTTAATGAAATTTTAGAGTTTTAACCCTAATTTTAGTTTGAAGCTGTCGTTGATCTATCTCCTACTTTCTATCATCTATTTTACTTCACCTTCTTTTACTTTTAATCTTCTCCTATTTCAATAAATTTAGATATGTTTTTCCTATAATAGATCTATCTTTTTTATTTTATTATTGTTGGTTGTTGGTTGTTGGTTGTTTCCATATTTGAAAATTTTTTTGTTCATTCTTTATGAGGATAGTTCCTTCTTTTGTGAGATTATTACTAAATAAGACTATAATATTTGATTTTATTTGTTCGAAAATTTTAGATCTTGATTTACAAGTGTGAATCTTCGATCGATAGGGTTTGGTAGTGCGTCATATTCGTCCATTGATGCTATTGACATATGGCGATGAAAACTCATCTGTAGTCGTCATGTGTCGCAAATTATTGGAAAAGCAATCAAGTTATAGAATATCCAGATGAGTTATTATTTTGACATCCAAATCAATTAATGGACCAGTTGTTGCTATGAATATTTATATCTTTTGTCAATATCAACTCCAAACAGATAGATTTAATGTTATATTTCTTAATTTTAGTTTCATTATTCAAAAGGATATGAATTTCTTTGATTTATTAAAATATCAATGAACTTTATTAGCTATTAATAGTAAAGTTCTATATCTAGTCTATATATTTATTTGTAATTCTTGGTATTATTATTAATGAATTATAATTTCAAAAG
Organism: Jatropha podagrica; assembly: GCA_947857235.1. Lineage (NCBI taxonomy): Eukaryota > Viridiplantae > Streptophyta > Magnoliopsida > Malpighiales > Euphorbiaceae > Jatropha > Jatropha podagrica. The sequence continues at coordinate 14,632 of CANUEP010116797.1, read as the reverse complement.
AAAAAAAAATTCTAAAATATCTTATTGGATAATTGATAATAAATTAAGTTTATTAAATAACATGAATTTTTAATAATTCAGAAATTATGATATTAAATTATTAATCAACTGACTTTTCTTTAATAATTTTTATTAATTAATTTAAAATTTTACATTCGATTAAATCTCAGTTACATTCAATTATTTTTCAATTTCACAATGAATTAATTACTAAATTAATCAACAGTCATATTAATCACTAATGGTATCCAGGGGTATTTGTTTAAAATTTAATTTCTATAATTCATATAATTATTTATTTTATTGCAATTAATAGGTCATATTTTTATAATATTTTTAACTTATTTTTTTAGGAATTTTAGTATTTTTAATTATTCTGATTAGTTTTATTTAGATTTATTTATTTTTTTAATTAAATTTTCATGATTCTTTATACTTGATTTGAAGGATTTTTAGCAGTAAAATAGTCAAAATTTGTATCAAAGAAGGTTGAAGTTGAAATTTGGAGTTAAAAGTTCAACATGGCAAAGTCAGTGAAGTACACAAAGGAATTGAAAATTCAAGTGCGCCAAATTCAACTATTTAGCCCGTGTAAATTTGAAGCTCAAACATGGCCTGTGCATGGACTTGCATGAAAATAATAAAAAGGGCTACCTTAATATTGCTCCAGTCTAATTTGGTGAAAGAAGACTCCTAATTAGGAAGAAATACAATATAAAATCAATTTCCTACTCAGATAATATTTTCTTCTAATTAGGTCAGCTAGTTTTCTACTCGGATTCGAAGAAACCCTATGAAGTTCTATATAAAGAGAGATCGCTACAGTGATCTTATCATCAAATATTAGATCTTAGATTTTTGTTCTACTCTTTTCTTAGTTTTTTTTTTCTTTTAAGATTTCGAGCATTCAAGTTGTGTAAAGAATCAAGGGAGCCGTCCACGCTATCTGTTGACTAATTTTTATTTCTAAATTCTTAATCTTGTTTTTATTTTTCATTATTTATATTGATTATGAAATTATTTTCAAGTTCAATTAAAAATTTTATTTAATTGCTATGTCAAACTAAACTCTCATACAAGGGATTTGATGTAGCTTAATTTCTATTTCAATTTACAATATTAGACTTGTTTTTTATTGTTTAAGATATAATTTATTATTGAACTTAATATTTTCAAACACAGTTTCTCCTTTGAATTGATTTATTTCATTAATTACTATAGAAAGAAGGGGTTTTTATAAGAAAAATATAATAAATTACATGGAAATAATAACTTAATGTAAAAGCTATATGGTTTGACTCATGAACGGTTTTCATAAGTTAATGATCTTAGAATATGAATTTTTAAACAAACTGTAAAATTTAATTATTTAATTCATATTTGATTGCACTATTGAGAGACAGATAATTATATGGGATTAAAATAGCTAACAATACATCGGAAGAGCTTGTTAGTGATCTTAGAGTTATTTTCCCTACTTGAACAATTAAAATTGATTAACAAATTAATAAAATAAATTGAATAGAATTAAGTGAAGTGAAAATTCCTAGTACCTTTTAAACCTTGATTTCTTTTGATCAATTATTTCTGCTTGAATTCTTTTTTATTGTTTTATTTTATCTCTTTTATTTTACAATCATTCTCTTTATTATCGTTTAAGTAATAGTATATTAACATAATTTTGGTACTTAGTATACAATCTAAGTGGAAATAGTACACTACTCATTTTTTATTACTTGTTACAATTTCGTACACTTATGAAAAATCGCTGTCAGCAATGTTGGAGTATGTCCTAACTTTTTCTTTTAATATTTGTGTAAACTAAATTTTTATATAAAACAAAGTAAATATTTTAAATATATAATGAAAAACCATGAAAAATAATTTAAGAATTTTTAATACCAAAATAAATTTATTTTCTCAAAGATGCAATATGGTTGAATATTTAATATAATGGGTTAATTATAAATTTAGTCTCAACTTTATAAAATATTCTATTTTGGTATCCCAACGAAAAATATTTGCAATCAGGTGTTTCAACCCTAAAAATATTTTCAATCAAGTGTTTCCATCTAATGTGACATGCTGAAAATATAATTAGGACAGAAATATTATGCCATAGTGGATTTTTTGCTAAAAATTAACCCCAATGACATGCCAATAATCTTTTCCTCTCAAGCATGGGGCAATATTTTGCAAAATCAATCAAAAGAATTTTTTTTTTTTTCTTTTTTTTTACAAATCAATCAATCAATCAAAATTTTCTTTGTTGTTCTGCATGTTTATACTAAAAATGCTACCTCAATGAAAAATGAAAATAATAGAACAAATAATTTATCAATACGCAAATAACAACACAAATTCTTAGCTCCCATCAATAGATCGAGTCCCTAACATATATGAATGGTGCTTGATTAGCTTGAGATCAAGAATCATTACAGACATCTACACACAATTAAGATATTCGTATTCTACCAATAGCCCCATAATTTTCACTATTGTTATCAAGAATTTTGCTAATTGGTAGATCTCTCCTCCTTTACCAATCGTCCCAACAATTAGACACCACCTACATAATTGATCTTTTTTAGCAAGAAGGTAAGTGAAAAAGGAAAGGAAGATAAATAATTAAATAAAAAAGCTTAACAGTAAAAATTATACTAAAAAAATATAATTTCAAGCAATATTGCAGATATTCAAATAAAAAATATTCTTTATTAGAATGTGAGTTTTATTGAGAATTTATGGAAATGAAAAAAGTAGGCTAATTTTAATTCGCATGAAAAGGGTATGAAATTGTAACATCTGTGACTAGAAAACAACCTAGCCATTTCTCTTCCTCTAAATCTGATCCAATCCTCAATTTTGACAGAAAATCCATATAAAAAATGTCGCTACCTGGGTTTCGCTTGTCTTTGAAACCCAGATTACCAAATGGGCACTCCTCTTTCTGATTGAGTTGGCGTTGGAGTACTCCTCTATCAAATGAGTATTCTCTCTAAAATCTTTGCAATGCCGCCATAGCCATTCTCTACTGTGTTGGTGTTGGTCCTCTCTTAGAAACCCTAAAAGATGATTATATACCTTGATTTGGTTTGTTTTGGGTTTGATTCAATATGAATTATGGAATTCTCGATTTGCTCTTGATTTTAATGGATTTGAATTTGAAGATTTATCTAAGTACTACATGCCGTCCTAATTGTATTTTCGGCTTGCCACGTCAGCTGAAAACATCTGATTGAAAATATTTTTAGGATTTAAACACCTGATTAAAAATATTTTCCGTTAAAACATTAAAATAAAAATTTTTTAAAAATTGAGACACTAAAATTATAATTAACCCTTAATATAACACATTGTATAGTTGGATATTTTCTCAAACAGTATGAATATATTATTTTTTAATAAATATATATATCAGAATGAGATATTTGAAAATTTTATATTTTATTTTACAAATTTGTTTATTAATTATTTGATTCTATTTTTATTATAATTTAAAATATTTCATTTAGGAGAGATAAAAAAATATTTTTTATAATAAATTTTTAAATAAAATATATATAATTAATTCGTTCAAAACTTTTTATTTTTACTTTTTAAATTTATTTTTAAATAAAATGAATATAATTTAAAAATTTTAATATCAAAATAAATTTATTTTCTCAAAGATGTAGCGCGGTTGGATATTTAATGTAATACATGATATTTCGTTTAAAAGAAAAAAAGTATGAATAGGTTATTTTTTAATAAATATATACGATAGAGTTTATTTTTATTATAATTTAAAATACTTTATTTAAGAGAGATAAAAAGTATTTATTAATAATCAATTTCAAATAGAGTTTATATAATTAAATCTTTCAAAAATTTTAAATTATTATTTTTAATTTTTTTTAAATAAAATGAACATATATTGATAATTTTATTTTTAAAATTATATGTAATATTTTATTTTTATATTTAGGTATCTATATATATTGAAATATATTTATTAGGTGATATCGTTATGGTTGTAATAAATTTTAGATAAATAATAATATAAATTAACCTGAAATTTCTGTGTATATATATATACTATTTTTTATTAATTGATCATTATATTCACATTAATTTTATATGAAATTTTATTTTAATATTATAAAATTTTAAATAATATAAGATAAAACTTATAATTAATATTTAATATTAAAAAATAAAAATGCATATAAATAATAAGTAAAAAATATAAAACATTAAATAAGTATGAATTACGAATACAATTAACGTGCTTGATAAAAAAACTAATATTTATAAATTGGAAGATTACATTACTTTTTATAGTTGTATGAGGTATCAAGGATCGAGTCTGTTTTAATGATTTATAAATCTCATTGATCTCTACTCACCATCAAAGATAAAATGATTAACTCAGAAGAATTTGCGCTACAGAGAATTCAACCCATAATCTATTTTAATTTTCGGAGTAAATGTTCAAAGATATAAGTAAATATATCGAGCACACCAAGGCGGTAAGTGCGTATTAGGGATGAGCAAAATTACTGATCGAATCGAACTGAAAGCCAAATCAACTCATTTTGGTTTGGTTTAGTTTGACGTCCAAGAAAGGTTCGATTGGTCAATTTGTTCGATTTGAACTAAATTTGTTACTCTAGTTCAATTCAGTTGTACAAATATTCAATGGTTGGACTTAAAACCAAGCAGAAACGGTAAAAATTTACAAAAATATATCGAATCGACTGGTCTGGTTCATATGTAAATTTTGGCCCAGTTCGATTTATAACAAAGAAACTTTGATTTGTATTTTGTGATTTCGGTTTGATTCAATTTGAATCAAACCGACCATTTGCTCAACCCTAATTTGTATACAACTCATAGATCCGATTCGAATCTCACGATTATCGAAAATTATAGGTTTGTTTATAAGAACGAATGCAAATGTTTGGCAAATGGGTTCAAAATGTACCTGCATTAGTTCCTAACGGGTTTATCCAACCATGACAATGTGGTGATTGCCCATGAAGAAGGAAGAGAGGGAAGGACCCCGCCATGGCCATAAAGGTGGATATGCCTTTGCGGAAGAAGTAAGCATTGAATTAGCATGGTGATGTGTTGTCTTTCTCTACTGTGATTATTATTCCAGCAAGCTAACATCTTTCATTGAGTCCGGGCAATTCTCAGTTGGTTCCTGTCACCATACGAGATGCCCAAATTAAACGGATAAGGAATTGATTGATTGCTAAACAACAAGACCCTTGGGATTTAAGCTATAGTTGGAGAAATTCAAAGTTCGTAGTAAGAGACAAGCCAACCCAACCAAGCAGCTGATTGGCTTTCTTGTATTCGAAGTCCCCTGTCTATTCTGTTCATTATTAATGACTGTAATGGGCTTCAGCCCTCTTTCATCTCATCAATATGTTGATCTTTCAGTTTTATTGTCTGCTAGTGCCGGCCCTCACTAGGCCACATCCTTTACTTGTGGCTGCTATTTCTTCTTCCAACTCTGTGGGACCCATGTCACCACTAAATTTCCATATATAACCAAAGGTTCAACCTCCGTTTCAACTTCTCCGTGTCAGAGAAACCAGTGCTGCTTTCTTTAGGTCAGCAGTTTGCTCTCTCTCTTTGCATTTCTTCATTTCAATACTCCCTTTCGGTTTCTTCCTGCTCAGATTAATTTTTTTTCGACACTTTTCCCTTATGGGTTCCTTTTATTTCCGCTTCTAGTTGTTATTTTTTATTCAAAGTTTGAAATTTGCAGTTATCATTTTACTGTATCTTCATTTTATATGCTCAGCTTGCAGTGAAGTTTTTTTAGCTCCGAATTTATGGATTTCTGCTGAAGGGCTTGTATTTGCTAGAGAAGGAAATTATTTTTTTGACTGAATTGTGTCGGAAGTCTCTGTAATTTTGAAGGAATTCATGATTTGTTCTGTGGTTTATGGTGATAAAACATGTGATTAGCATTTTACCACGATTAGATTCTCGGAAATATTGCGCTTTTATATGCTCGCAGTTAAGAATCTTTCAAGACCAAATTTTGATGAAGAAAGATCTTTTTAAGTTTTTAATGGTCACTGAGCTCATGCTTGGATCCTGGATTATTTGTTTATAGTGGAAGTAACTGATATTCACAGGCCGATTCTGAAATTCTATAAGAACATTTCTAGAATTAAAAATTTTAAGCTCATAGTATGTGAAATGATCATAATCGGGGGTGACTAAATTCTTGAACGTGACTCATGCATGGAGCCTTATGCCAATGCTTTTCCTTTTGCATTAACCAAAAGTAAAAAGAATTACTTCTGATGCACATTAATGTCTAATATCTTGGATTTTGAAAAATGACTAGGATACAAGCTCTAGAGCTGATGTAGACACAAATATGGATGGATTATTTTTCACTTTTCATGGCTCTATTTGACATTTATAACATCATAAAACTTGATGTATTTGTGAATCCAACAGGGTAGGTGTTGTAGATAAGAAATCATCTTGGACCACTTGCATAAAGTGGTTTCTGTTCTGCACAGTACTAGTATCCATTGTAATGCTAATTTTGTGAATCTTAGTCTTTCCAATGATTAAAAGAAATTATTTGTGCTAAATTCGTGCTTTCTTTCCATTTTCATGTTCATAAGCATAGATGTATATTGGAGAATTTGCAACAATGGAGTTTCGTGAGGTTTTTGTTATGATATCCTCCTCATATGTCCTCTAGGGTAGGAGTATTTTAGAATTCCTTCTCTTAAGATTTTTCACATATAATACGGACAGTTTTGACGGTATAAATAATTTTCTTGTTCTCACTTCAGCATTGAGCTGCATAGGAAATGCTGGTTGGTATCATTTTATTTTTGTGTTGATCTTTCCCATGGCACTTAAGGCAAGCAAGATTTCAAGCAGTGCTTTTGTGACTCAGAGGACAAGTATCCCTAGATCAAATAGAGTTGTATTTTCTTTTGCCAAGTCACCGCCACAAAGTAAGTTACAACCTATAAATCAAGGAATCGAGCTCTGGCAACTAAGCAGTGCACATCTCTTGACAACAAAATTGGTTTCAAGTGAGAATTTGTGGGGAATACATGGACAGTCTGTTAGTTCCATCTCTCGGAAATCTTCTGCATTATGCCAATCAACACGAACTCCTGGAACTGAAGAAGAAGAGTGCGTTAGACCTTATGGTGATTCTTCTGATGTTTCCAGGTCATATTATTTAATCATTTATAGTTTATCTTTAGCCAAACTAAATTTCTTGCTAATTTATGCTTGGGTTCGTTTTCTTTATATATTTTCTATGTGCGTTTTATTTCTTTTTGTTACTGTTTTGATGTTATGAAGTAAATGTCTATTTTCAATTTTTTTTTTCACACCCAAAAGGATGTACTGGTATGTTATGTGACTAATGGTGCATGTTGTTATAACATGGATAATTATGTTGGAATAGCAAGTCCGACCATCTAACGTGTGAAACATGATGGGTCAATCATAGTATTGGCTGTCACTCTTAGTCTCCACTCAAGTTGTGATTGGTGAAATATGTTCAAGATACAATTGGGTTTTATTAGCACCATTTGTGAAAAAGAAAGCACAAACAAATTTGTTTATACATGTGTGGAACCAGTGGGACCAAATGCTGAAGTAATAAAACTTCATGTATGCTTCTGCAAGCTGAAGCATAATATGAACATGCATGTGTGCACATGGGCCTCTAGGAAAAGATAGATTCTTTTGTTAGTCTTGAGATTGTTACTGCACAAGCCATGATATCCAAACATGCTAGAAAGAATGCCTACATGGAGAAATGTCATTCCTACTAAGTGTATGTGTACTCATTTTCTGACAAATATTATTGTCTTCCAAGTTAGTTGAAGAACTTCACACATTTAATATGCAGTTTCGCTGACTTGTGAAAATTACTTAAATTTTTGTGATTATTCTATAGTTTTGAAGTGTTCCTGATGATAATCCTCACTCCAAAAGTTAAAACCTAAAGATTTAATAAACTGGAAGTGATAAAATGCTATGCACTAGATAGTTAAAGATGTGATCTTAATTTTCCAAGGTGAAATAACTGATTCGGGCAACTCTCAATTATATAAAAAACTTAATTTTATATTTGCTCATGCACAAAATCTTGCATTTCTTTTTGGTGCTTTTATAAATATATTATCCTAGGATACATGAATTGAATATGATTCCTTCAAAGAGAATTTCCTATTCTTTGTCAGCACAACAATTAGATGTGTACCGGTATATTTGTGGCCTGCCTTTCACTTCTCTTAATGGAAATATTCTCAATGTTGTTATTATGTTCACTAAACCACTTCTTTCTGTTGCTTCCTTGGTTTATGTTTTCCTTATTTTCTAAAGTATTGACCTTCCAAATGATCTATTCATTTGTGTATGGAATAGGAACTAATGCTTCCATGCCCAATGATTTGATGTTCTATATATCTCCATTTTTGCCGTTGTTGAGCGTTCAGAGACTCAGTTGGAACTTTTAACTGATAACAAACTGTTTTTTACAGCAGTGCACAAAATGGAGAGGAGGAAGATGAGTGCTCCATCATGCCTGGGAGAGTTATTCACTCAATTCAGGGCTTAGCTGAAGCTTGTAAATTTGTACATAATGATGCAAAATTTGTAAATGAAAGAGCACGTAATGACATTATCTTACTTTCACGGTAATATATTATACCCTTTTTTCATTCGATCATAATTAAGTAAACTTATCAGTTCACTCATAGCCAGTAGTAACTATTACCATTACATGATAAGAACGCTTCCAGTCTAGAACATTTCAGAATTTTCGGGAAATGATTTAGAAATCACCAATAAGGTCTGAAATATTCGAAGTTTCTTCATAAATTGTGAAATTTAGGCACCTTTAACCCCACTTTAGAGAAGTATTTATCTAATAGTTGAAAATCTTCCGAAAAATCCAAGTTTTCTCTTTTCTGCTGAATTTTTCAATTTACAGTTGCTTAAAGAAGTAGAATAATAGTAGCTTGGCGTTTTAATATCATGTCCTCTCTGTTCGAATGTTTTTTTAATGTGTGGATATCTGTATTCATGATTTTCCATTATTTGATAGTGGAATTATGAGGTTGGATGCCCGTGTACGCAAAGATTTTGCTATTCTTGGTTCAGGATTTCTTAAACTTGATGGTACATTCTTTTACCTTTTTCTAGAATCAATAATTCTTAGCTGAAGGCATTTGAAATACCACATATCTATTACCATCAGAATTTTGACACCGAAGTACAAAATGAATTTGAATTCTCCAGAGCGTCTGAAATGGGCCTATTTATTTCCAGTCATTACTTATTGTTCCTGAAGGCTTTAGTTTTCTTTTCCTTTGTGGGGAGAGGGAATTGCTTTTTAGGAAAGGGGAATCATTGATTTCTATTATGAAGTGGGCAGTCAACTACTAGGCTATTTAGGTGAGGTTTTTCTACATGGTGATGAGAAAGCAAAATGAAAATTCTTCATTTTTGTATGATTTAAAATTCTTCCATGGGGCCTCTAATATTTTTCTCCTTTTTGTCTTAATCTTTCTCCTGTGGTAGCTCGAGTGAGAGAGGATACTGAGAAAATTGACCGCAACATGAAGAAAAAAGCTGAACGTCTCCAACATATTGCTAGCGTATGTACATATAGAAATTTTTTTTTTTTTTTTTTTATTGTTGAAATTGAAATTCAATTTTGGCTAAATTGAGACAAAGGCTTGTAGGTCAATCCTAAGAAGGCATGGACCAAAGCCTACACATACTCGTGGATTACCAGCTTAAAAAATCTTCTATAACTGTTTTTGATTATCTTATCACTTGCAGAATTTAAAGGACAGAGCCCAATCTAGATTGAAAAGTGCTGCAGATAAGCATTGGAGTGATGGAGCCTTAGAGGTGCCTGCCTCTGTTTTGTTTCCATTGTCTTTTCATCATTGCTTCTTTTAATTAATGGTTCACGACAAACTTTTTTTGTATCTCAATACTTCTGAAGCCATATCACGACCTGTTTATGGTAGTACTAACAGCTGCTTGCTTTTGTATATTATGTTCAAACCATCACCATTACTACCACCATCACCATCACTACGTTTCTGATTTAGATGTCACAATTTGCAGGTGCATGCCCATGCATAAAAAATTTCTCTCTCTCTCTTTCTGTTTTTTTTTTTTAGTTCACCTAGCCTCATGTGATAGAAAGTATGACAGAAAACAAAGAATAAGGTCACAATTCACTTCTTGAAGGGATATTTATATGTAATATCATAGTTCTTATTATTATGTAGATCTTATTGAACTAAGATCAATGGAACTTCTAAGGGTGTTTTATTGGAATGTGCTGGATGTCAATATTTGCTCATAAAAATTGCTGATTCCAGCTTTGGAGATGGGGGAAAAGAGAAACAAAATGCAGGAAAAGGTTTTATCAAGTTGAGAAAATGTCAAGAAAAAAAAATAACGGAAATGTGACAATATACAACATAAAAATGGATCTATGCAGGGGGAGAGATGATTTGCCTTGAAAAAAATGGATAAAAATGGATTAGGTCTATGGAGAAGAATAGTTATTGAAAGGTTGAATAAACAGTATAAAATAAGCAAAGAAATTGCTAAATTTGAGTGAAAAAGTAGGGGAAACGACACTTGTATTTTTATGGTTATACACCAATTCTGATTTTTGCATATTTAAATGTTTGATGTGTTCCGAAGCAGTCAATATACATTATATATGATACAACAATCTGATGTAATATACCTTCATGAAACCTCTGGAAATCTGTTCTAGGCTGATTTGCGCCGTGCTGACTTCCGTGCCAAGCAAAGAGCAATGGAAGATGCCCTAATGGCTTTGGAGGTAAGCCCTTTGCCAATTAATTAGCAGCACTAATATATGAAAGTGAAATTGTATGGTTTAGGACATATGGACCTTGGCTGCAATTATCTCAACGTGGGTCAACTTGTTTAGGTTTTTAGTATTGCAATTATCCTGTAATAACTGCAAATATATTTTGCTCCTTTTTTTTTTTTTTTAAATAACGTTTCTTCTTCTGCTTCTCATGTTTTCTCTCTCTCTCTTGGGATTCATTTTGTCTGTGCAGTTTGTCAAGAATATTCATGATTTGATGGTGAGCAAGTTGTACAAATTGTAAGTTCTTTTGTTAATGGATGTCTTCCTCATTCCTTTCATTTTTTAATTTTATTTTTCAAGTTCTCCCTTGTTGCTCCAAAATTTTTGAACTCCTAATTACTAATTTCTAAGATGCTATTGAGTACCAGCCCTCTGCAAAGGGAAAAGGGTTCACCATCAGCTAATGACTTTCTTGGACATATAATGCTTGAGAAAAATGGAAGGAATTTGGATTTCTTCCCTGGAGAAGTTTCCACTGATCGAATTACTGCTATTCAGGTCCTCCTCAGCCAACAATATGTAATTTTCTCCCCCAATTCTCTCAGTGGTCATAATGTAAATTTGATAATGTACAGGAAGCTTACTGGAGTATGGCATCTGCTTTTTCTGAAGCTGACGGCATTGATTATACTGATCCAGAAGAGGTTTGACACTATGTTTATGTTCCTAATACGATAGGCAATTGATTTTATTGAGTTCTATATTTGCTCATTTATTGCCTCTTTCCTCTTTGGGGCAGCTAGAGTTGTTGATTGCAACACTTATAGATCTTGATGCTATGGATGGTAAAAGCAGTGTATCATTATTGGCAGAATGTTCAAGTTCTCCAGATGTTAATACAAGGTAAACCTACTTGAGCAAATATTTCATGTTCTTGTCAATGCTTCCCCAAAATTGTCTCCAATCATTTGTCTTACCTGGACATTTAACTGCTTTTTCCCCATGGATGTTACTACTACTGTTTTTGTAAAGTATTTTGTTTTATCAAGTAACATTCACAAGGCATCTGACAATATATATTAAGGATTTAACTCGCAAGTTACTGATCATGCATTGATTGAATTCTGAATCAGCAAGTATAAGCAGAACATTAATGATCTTCGTGGAAACCTAATCCCTTGTTTATTATAACTGAATTTGTAATATACACAATTCATTTATTAGATTTTTGAATTTGGTTGTGCCATTTATAAAATTGAATTCAATGGGGTGAAATAAACATTTTCAGTCATGCCAAACATGAATATAAAATTCTAGATGAATTTTTCAAAATAAAGAATTTTTCACTTTTAGCAAACAAAATTTCATTTATGCAAAACTGAGTCTCAAATAATTTTAGACTTTTAGCTTTTGAATACTCATGTAACATCCTCCCTCACATGTTTCTTCTTCCCTTTGGTAACTTATTGTTGGTTTTTATTTCCATTACAGGCAAGCATTGGCAAATGCATTAGCCGCAGCCCCATCAATGTGGACACTTGGAAATGCAGGCATGGGAGCATTACAGGTTAGTTATCTTTCTGAAGTTATTGACTCAGCAGTCATTATCTCCCCTAAAATTGCAGCAACTTGCATTAATGACATTCATTACAGAGGCTAGCAGAAGATAGAAACCCAGCAATTGCTGCTGCAGCCTCTAAAGCAATCTATGAACTTAAAAAACAGTGGGAAATAGAGGAAGGGGACAGTTGGAGGTTTATGATGAATCAAAAATTTGAAGAGGAAGAAGATAACAATGATAAGGATACCAAGTAAGAGAAGCATACATACACTTAAACTGTAGATATCTATGTAGGATTATGAGTTGCAGGTTAATCCATCTAATGATCACTACAGGCAATGAATGCTGATGTAATGTAAAAGGGCTCTCATATTCCGATGTCCTTACTTTATATCCAAGCAATGTTTAAAGGATTCTTATCTGCTTCCAATTTATTTGTTAAGGTCATTTAGGAGTAGGCATCAAGATTCCATTATGAACTACCAATGTTGCAGCTTATAACCCCCCATTAGCTAGAATATAACCTCAGTTATGTGTAAGAGTTTCATGAGTTGATGGATAAGGTACATCTTTCAAATTGTAATTGTAATGATACAAATGAATTTAACTTAGGTTATTTTTTACAGTATTTAGTGACAGAACGTTTGAATTAACTTTTAGAGGTTAAAGTAATATTTTATAAAAAATCAACTGACAGTCAAGGAACTATTAGTTATTAGCGAGTAAAATAGTTAATAATTATTGAAAATAACTAATTTTAAATAACAGAATCTTACTATAAACAGTCAAGGAACAAGGACCGGCTTCCAACACCACCTGTTAGTTCTTGCTCACTGACAGACCTCATATCATTTATACCCATGCATGATCAACATCACATATTGAAAATGGTGGGTCCCATAGCATATGGTTAGATCACACTAGAGGTATTTTTCCATTTTTTTTCATAATTTTTTATACATCAGAAATTCTGGAAAAAGAAAAAAGAAATGGAAAAAAAAGCTTGCTGAGATATAAATTCTTAATCTCTTGTATGTCAATTTCGTTATTGTTTTGCACTAGAAATTTTTACACTTGATAATTAGGGTTTAAGTTCTTATTGTCTATGCTCATCCAGTTTTGGAATTTTGGTCCAGTAACCCTTTGCTTAAAAAAAATTAATATAAATTTCATGTAATTAATTGTTGTAATCAACTTGAGAATTTTTAATTAACATTTTCTATATTTCTTTAACCCAAAAATGAACTTTTCAAAAGCTAAAGAGGAAAAAAGGGAAAGCAAAAGCAGAAATAGGGACCATAATCACAAACTAGACACTACCTTCACAACAGCTTTATTTACAGTAGGACTCTTAGGTCACTATCAAAGTCCCTTAATTTGATCCGCTTTCCCTCCTTTCCATCTTACTTTTTTTTTTTTTTTTTTAATTTATTTTTTCCTTCATATGAGCCTTTCCTTAATGTCTGCCACTGCATGACACCTGTGTTTCATCATTTCTTTTGCCTTTTACTTTTATTTTAAAAATAGAATCCCAAGTTTTCACTTTTTTTTTCTCTTTTTATTTAATTTTTCTACTGCATGAATTGAAATCAACATTTGATTGTGATGCTATAACCACATTGCTGTTTATTTGACATTATACCAAAAATTCCTATTTATTATCTTAATGAAAACATTTTCTTTTATCTTATCTACAATTGCATTCCTGTTGTTTTCTATAGTTTCCTCTAAAAGTATTATTTTCTACTCTTCATTTCCCTTTCATGAATAAGTAGTGTATGCATCAGGATTAATTACAATTAAGCTTTATAGTGTTGTTTGACATTAGCGTTTAACGTGGTATTTAATATTTTAATTTAATCAAAATTCTATCTCTATTATTTATAATTATATTATTTATATTAGTATTTAGAATTTTAGAAAATAAATTATAAAATTTGCTCCCTTTAAGGTTTAATGAAATCCTGATAATTGTTAAAATGATTAATAACTATTTAAACAATTATTTTTATTCAGTATGACAAAAAAAATATATAGTTATAATTTTTTTTATATATATAAATGTGTATTGTTCAATGATTTAATGGGTTCAATCCCACTTTGTGACTCTTTACATTGTTGAAAAAGAAAAAAATATATCTTACAATGCATATGAAACTTTCACGAGGATTTTTTTTTTTTTTTTTTTTTTTTTTTTTTTTTTTTTTTGG
>CANUEP010116726.1:0-35481 GCA_947857235.1 Jatropha podagrica | reverse complement strand
TTCATCTTTTTTTTTTTATTTTTTCAAAAAATCTCCTCTAATATATATCTCTAACAAATATATATATAAATATATATATATATATATATATATATATATATTATAGAGATATATAGAAGAAAGGAAAATTACTGAAAAAATAAAAAATAAAAGCAAAAATAAATGATGAATAAATAAAATTGCCTAATTAATTATTTTTCAAAATTTTCTAATATCAATCACGTCACCTGTCCTCAGCAACGGCACCAAAAACTTGATATTTGCCATGCCTGCAAGGGCTAATAATGGGCGGCGATATTGTACTGCAAGTATTAACATGCATGCAAGTAGTATATTATATATCGTATCCACATGGATGGGAAGGCTTGAGCACTAGAATCTTTTGAATACTTAATTATTAGATGGAATTAATAAAAAGGATAAGTTATGTGTGAATTAAAAATAATAAAATAATAGAAAATTAAATAGCAAAAAAATAAATGACTAAAATTTAAATAAAATAAAAGTGCCTAAAAGTAAAGTGCGTTAAAGTAAATTGCAGAAAATTAAAGAGTAGTAAAATAAAAGAGCATAAATTAAATAAAATTAATAACATAAAATAAATGTTAGCAGTTAGAGGTTAGAGGTTAGCAATCACAAGTTAGAAGTTAGAAATATATATTTTTTCTTTTTGAACTTATAAATGAGAAAGTATTCTGGTGATGGATTGATCCATTACCATCTAGAAGTGGGCGATAGTGAAGTAAGTGCAGGTGACATATTTTCTGAAGGGCAGAGTGTTCTATTTAGTTATCTCCTCATTCGAGGTATTCAACTATAATAATCATATGATGTCTTTCGTACGTTGCCTATGTAATGAGTTTGCCCCTTTAACACTGTCATTATCTTATTTCTAGGTATAAAACCAATGCTTAATTTATATGGCTCAGGTGCTTGAACTTCATCTTTTGATCCTTCACTCGCCTACCTAATGTCAAGTAAATAAAGGGATTCGACTTTATTTTACAAGTGTTTGCCTTGCATAAATTAAACTAGAAATCTGTATCACATTATACATGATTCAATTTTTAATAAAGCCGCCCAACATTTCAGAGGGAATAGATATTAATCTATCCCCAGAATGGCTAGTTTACTCACTCATCTTAGAGAAAATAATGTAAACAACTAAATAGAAATCCATATCTTTTATTGAGAGAAAAAGAATAGAGTTATAGAAAGGTTGTCTTTTATAAAAAGAAAACAAAGAATAAAAGGATAACGAATAATAATAGAGGAGAATGATGGATCAAGTATGGCTTCTATTGCTCTGAGGCTTTGTCGCACAACCTTCCTCTCCTAACCTCTGAGATTGCAAACACGAAACTATGCTAAATATTTACAGAGTGATAAACTATATTCTTTCTTTTCTTAGCTAACTAGCCTCTTTCACTATTGATGTTCACTGTCATTTATAAAACTTAAATGCTTTAAGGCTACTCTTCTCTGTGCAATTTGGCAAGTGGGGGGCAAGTGGGCTATGTTCAATTAGATTGCAGCTAAGCATGAACCATCATTTAATTAATGGGACTTTTAGCCTTAGAACTGGTGTAAGCGATTGCCTGATTTGTCTTCAGTACATAAGAGATCGCAAACATTCATAAAAGATTGCTTGGAGTAGTGTTTTGTCCATAGGAGTTCACCTGGTGCCTGTAGGAGATCACCTGTATGGTATCTTAGCCATAGGAGATCGCTTGGAGGGTCATGTTTATAACACCTTGATTTTTGGAATTTATGAGCTTACTCGATTGTTAATTTGTACCAAATTTTGTTTTGGTACGATTTTCAATTTGGATAAATTATTTTTATAATTATTGAATCAATATGTTGATTCATGCATTGCATGTTATTTATGTGATCCTTCATCTACAAAATGATTTCTGGATTGTGAATTGTGAGGGTGTGCATTATGAAGCCTTGTTATGGAATTTAATGTGATACAATCTAATTACACTTACATATTTGGAATTGGGATTAAAAATGGGATAAAATTAAACTAGGAACATTTTTGCTCAATTAAAATTAATTTTGTATTTATTATCAATTATTTGAATTTGATTTTCAAATATGATTTATTGATAACTAATAGTATTAAAGGATTATTTTTTAAAATATAGTTTTAATTATATGTATTGTTAATCTATTATGAGTACTTCATTAAATGGTTTTCATTAAGTGGGCTTATTGACTTTGAGTGATTTTGTGTGATTCAAAAAATAAATAAAATTTGTTAACATAATCTAAGAAGAGTGGTCGACACCCTCTTCTAAGAAGAGAGTGTTGCCCTCTTCACACACACTCAAGAGAGAAAAGAGAGAAAGAGAGAAAGAGAGAAAGGGAAAGAAGGAAGCTCTTCTTCCATTCCTATGGTCTCCACCATAGAAACCTACAATCAAACAACAAATTGAGAGTTAGTAATATTAGAGTAGTGATTTAAGATTCAAGTGGGCTGTGATCATAGAAGGGATTGCATAATCAAGAGAGGGGTGGAACTTCTAAGGTTGATAAGGGCAAAGGGAAGAAATGATTGTGAAGTTGAGTTTCTAATTTGGATATCCATAACTCACGTTATGATTTGAATACCAAAACTAGTTCTATCATGGCATCAAACTTATATATTCAGATTGATTGCCCATTTTGCAATTATGACGTCCATATTATGACTAGTGTCCTTCATGAAAGTTGTAGATTTACTTGTTAGCTTTCTAATGCATCTTCTTGTGTCTAATTTGGATGCTTGATCTAAATACCAAAATTGGTTTGAGTACAAAATGCTGACATGCTTAGGCCGTGGAAATTTTAGAGACCATGCCTAGACGGTGGACTCCCTTGACTCTCAAAGTGTGATTGTCTATTTTTGACATCCTAATGATGCCTAAACACTCTAAATGCATACCTAGTGTATCCTTGATGTGGTAATCTTTATAATCTTCTTTAAATGTGACTAAAATATCATATGAAAGTCAAAAAGAGAATACATAAGACATGAACCATGTTTAGTTGATTTTAATCGAGAGTTATTACTTAACTATACTCCTTAATATGATCTATTGAAGTCTAATGCTATGCATTGCAATTACATGATGGAATGAACTTAACTAAGCTGAGGTTTGAAAGCTCCCTCATATAAATGAGCTAAGATATTTTATTGTATGATGCCTAATTAAATATACATGCATTGAATGATATTGCCATGTTTGGGGTTGTAGTTGCACATTGATGAATAAAACTTTATGAAGGCATGATCCCTAATAAGCATGCATAGGACTTATGTAAGAATAATGGTGTGAAAAGTTTTGACGGGTGAAGTGAAATATTTATGAGTTGATACATGATCTTAGGTGCTAAAAAATGATACATTGTTTGATATATGATTATGCGTACTGCAAATTAAACCTAACTAAGTAATTGGATGTGTAACTAGTGTATTAGAGCTTGAAACATGAAATTTGAAGTATGACCGTATAACTAAATGACTAGTAAGTTTAATAGGAATAATGAGCAATATATTTAAATGATGTCTGAATCTAATAATTGTAAGCTTAATTTCATGATTGAAATTGACATAGCCTAAATACATATAAATAACCTAAACCTATGCATAAGTTCAAAAGAGGTGATTAGGTCACATAAGTATATAATAATGCATGTAACACCTAGTTATAATGTTTAGTTCATTGTAAATGTGATTGATTAAGTGTTAAAGGCTATAAGGGTTTGCACTTGGAATCGATAAACTTATTGAATTGTATCAATTGAATGTCTAAATGTGAAATTGAGTATGGTATAATGATAGTACTTGATTTATTTGAGAATTCAATATTTGTAGCCTGTTTACCTAGAATTGGCTAAATAGGCTTAAGTTTCTTAAATATGGAAGCTGAATTAATATTTGATTAAACTTATAAGCTAATAATTTGAAGTGATGAAGTTGTTTGATATAATGCTTTAATTATGAGAAAAGTTCTCAATACCTTATTTGTTAAGGAGTTGTACCATGGTTGATATGGAGTTGAAATGAGGCAAGTCTAGGAAGTGATTATGTACTTATTCCTTATATGATTGGATAGTGACAAACAAATGATATATTGATATTATGAATATAATTGTTAACATGGGAAATATGCTATGATTATTGTGACACATGGGGACCTATGAATTCCTTTGTTTATAATGAGGTTGAAGACACAATCAGGTATGTCTATGAATGCATGTGATGCTATAATTGCACTTTTGAGATTCTATCTATGATTAGACTCGGATACTAATGTAAAGAACTATAACTAAATATTTGGGCCCTTATTATGTACTTGGTTGAATAGTTATATGGATGTGGGTATATTAACACTGATATACTGGGCATGCTGTTGATTACCGGATTTAAGCTATGATCATATGTTAGTCACAGAGTATCCAACTTAGGTTGCGAACGTATACCAATGTTCTATAGGCTTATGCCACCATTCGGTAGGCTTCTTCCTATTCTGTTTTAGCTATTATGTCATTCTAATTCTGAATTTGATACCTATTTTGCTTTTGTTTCTTTTGTGTTACTAATAACGCCCATAAATAAAAAGATTAAAGAATGTGATTGATATCATACTATAATAGTATGTGTTTTGAAATATTTATGTATTTGTATATATGTTCAAATGATATTCTTATCTAGCAATGAGATTGACAGTATTCTAATTTGTCAATGACACTAATAACGTTCTGATTTAGCATTGAGATCATCATCCATTAGTTATATTATATATTATGATAATATCCTGAAATAATATATATGCTCTGAATTTATCTAATATGGAATATATTATGAATTCATTCTGTTGTAGTTCATATGTTAATGACATTTTAATGAAGTGTGCATCTGGAAATGCAGAAATAGGATCATTATTACCTAAGTACTTATATTCCTTATATTAAGTTTTGAATAGAACCCTATGAGATTACTTAACTGGTTGTTATATGAACAAACACATATATGAGTTTGCTCTTATAATATTGATTGAAGTGATTTTCTGGAATGTAAGTAAACTTGTATATGAATTGATTATGAGTGTTTGCATAAAAACAAGGATTGAGAATGTGAAATTTTGTAGCAAGTAATATGTATATTATGATGATGTGTATGGTTTTATTGGAGCATACTTGTATGTTATGTGATTATATATAATTATTGAGTACCACTGAGTTTTATACTCATTGCAATGTTTTTAACTTGCATAGGTTGAAGTTGTTTGCTATGAATCACGAGTACATGTGTCCAGAGAAAAGATCTTCTGCTTTTAGACTAGAGCGTGAGTCTATCCTATAGACTCGTGGCAAGTGGTAGATTCGAAATAATGAGAGCATTGGTTTGATTGTGTGGGGTTTGTACTTTATCTAAATGCAATTGTTCTAATCCTTCGAACTCTTTGAGGATTTTTGATTTGTTCCACTTGGACTTGGACTTTGATTTTGATATTGAACTTTTGGTATCTTTGGAATTATTAACATTGGATTTGAGGATAGTTCCTCTTGTTTTATTGAATTGGAATGTTAAATATGTATAAAAGACTTCCAAGAACTTAATTATTACTTTAATAATGTTTCATTAACTGGCTTATTCATTGTCTTAGCCCCATTTTCAAATGAAACCCTTGTGAATTTTCTATATGGTTTGCCTAAACTATTTTGAAAATGTTTTATGGGCTTCACTACTGCCTTCAAAAGATTTTGATTTTCCTAATAATTGTAATTGAATTATTTTAAGCAAGTTATAATTTAAGACTTCTGTTGTATGTTTTTAAGAAATTAATCCTATGTTTGTTTCACTTTTATTGAATGATACCAGCTTTTCACTGATAAGTGATTCTGTCTATGCCTCCGGTATAGAATGCAAAATCTCATGTTCTAGTCCTACGGGATCGGAAAGGGGGTATTACATTTAATGATATCAGAGCTGCCAGTTTAGTCGGTTCTAGTTTAATTTACTTTGTTTGACTATGTTATTTAACTTATTTTGTTTAACTTATTTAGGAAAATCGGGTGTGAGTTCTAAAAAGTGAGATTTGTATAATGATATAGAACATGCCACTATAGTCTGGACTGGAACTTATCTTTGATGCAAATCTTATAAATTTATGAAATTTTCATGTGTCTTTTGGACCACAAAAAATGAATGATGAAGATGCGAATAGTTATGCTCCTTCTCATGTTGCTGGAGATTCTATTAGTGAGCATGTGTCATTTGTAGGACCTGTTGCTTTTGGCCAGGCAGTGTTTGAACTAAATGCTTTATTTTAGCATTTTGCTATTGAGTATATTATCCTTTGAAAAACTTTTTATCCATGACTGAATTAACTTTTGTATGATACTATTTTGAGTTGAGTGATTATGATATTGATCCAGATTTAGACGCTCAAATGGAATTTGGAGCATTCCAAACAAAACTTCGTAAAAAAATATCTCGAGAAATTTATACATGTGACATGTTTGGTTTTTTTTTATATTTTTATTTAATCATTTTCCCCTATGATAAGTCCATATATTGGACTAGTTAGGCATCTTATGGCTAGGCTAAGGTAAGTGCCTACTCATAGAGAATTTTATCTATGAATGTTACTCGATCATTATTTAATAATATGATCATTGGATTCTTAAATGATTATAAAGCATAAGTGAATGTTTTTGTGTAATCTGTGAATACATGCCCTTAAATGAGTATCAATGTGTATGAGCATGGAAAAACAATGGTCTTGAGTCTTGTAATGGAAATGAATAAGTAAGTTATATCAAACATGATCAAGTTGAAGTGAAAATCCTTAGCTTATCATGTATTTAGGCTTGCATGTTGATATAATTTATAAAGTTTTTGGCAATATTGATAAGTTGCATGCTCAGCTAGACTATCAAGGGTCATTGAGGTAATCGGAAGGTGTATGCCCTAAAGTTTTTGTTATGATTATAATTGTGAAGTGTGTGCCTTGGTGAGTCTCGCATGATTGAGCTATCAAACTAGTATATGTGAAATGAGTGAGATAGCTAATGTGTAAAAGAGGCATGATATGAATTTGTATAACTTTATGAATGTGTTTATGTGCAAATGATTTTAAGAGTCAATTGCATGATTGAGATGTGCGGATATTATGGATATTGAATTTGATTTATTAGAGCATGAATCCATGGATAATTACATCTTAGTACATGGACTATAGTTTAATGAAACTCATTTTTGCTAATATATATATATATATATATATGATACGTTCTTTATTATAACAAACTTTCCTATTTGTTAATTATTATATGCTATGAATGAGAAAGTAAACTGCGAACTTGTATGCTGATGTGATGATGATGTGTGACCATAGCATGAATTGCAGAGTAAACTCATTGATGATGTTTAACTATGATGTATCATGCTTATTGGAACTAAAAGAGTTGTTTTCTATGTGAAAATGTGTAAGTTTTTGTGTATAGAATTGTGTAGGAATGTACCAATCATGAAGTAGTTGTTACCACAAGACTATGAATGACTAATATGAGAACTTAGCTAGAGGATCCATATGATGATTGTTGGACATTGTTGTGACATATTTTCTTGAATGGAATACTAAGTTGTTTTCTATATAAGGTTATGTGATGAGTCTTTTAATGATTGAAATAACATATAGAGACCTCCATATGCATGGTGAATAAGTTTACTTTTATGTCCTGGCAAGATGTAAGAGCAGGATTACTTCCTTTGCATGACTCTTAGGGAGAACTTGAATATTTAAGGAATATCATAAGGTTTTCTCTTAAATATGAATGAGGGATAGAGTGTTTGTGAATCTTAAAGCTTTGCCTACATAATTTTTATGACTCTGTGTATACGTAAATGAGTTTCGGCCTGATCAACTGGTACTCTTCCATAATACAACGGTAATAAATAAATGTGGTGCAAAGTGGAAAAGAAAGGTTAAAAAAAAAGTGAGTTATGATTGAAAATTTTAGAATAAGAAGTATTATGTATATATGAGTAGAGTATTTATGTCTTAATTTGATTTAATGAATGTTCTATATATCAAGTT
Source organism: Jatropha podagrica (assembly GCA_947857235.1). Taxonomy (NCBI): domain Eukaryota; kingdom Viridiplantae; phylum Streptophyta; class Magnoliopsida; order Malpighiales; family Euphorbiaceae; genus Jatropha; species Jatropha podagrica. The sequence continues at coordinate 27,385 of CANUEP010116726.1, read as the reverse complement.
CGGTGAATAACTTTAGATGATGAGGCTAGCTTTTGTTGGCTAATTATATCCCTATATGAATCACTTGTAAGTGGTTATATATATATTTGTGTGTATGTGTATATGTTTATAAGAAACAAAATCTTGACTTGATTTTACTTGTGATAATGAATAAATAAGTAATTGTGAGCAAGAAAATCTTCGTGAATTAAAGGGTTAAATTGATTATATGTGTCATTCATTGAACTTGTACGAGATATGACTCGAGGTGATTTAATTAGTTCTATGAGATAAATGGATTCTTAAATGATAGAAGAACATATATAAAGTATTTTACATATTCCATAATGTGATGTAGTTGTCACATGCAATAGACTATGTGAGTTCCTTAATGAGAATTGTGTTGTAATAAGTTTACTAAAAATATATATATGAGATTGAAAGTTTTGAATGTTTATAAAAGTTTATGAGCTGATGTGTTACTTTGTGCCATGATAATTTCACTTTGATTCTTGTTGCTTTACTACATAGGAAACACGTGGCTGGCTTACGTTTGAGTTGATGTGATCTATTATTGCTAGTCATACTGGTAATGTCACTTAAGAATAGTGGTAGATGAGACTAATCAATAATATGTTATACCAAAGTATAATATGTGATTTCAACATACTAAGAACATGGTATTATAAATGTATATTGTTATGGTGTATCTAGAACAATTGGAAATTTCGAGGATGAAATTTTCTTAAGGGTGAGAGAGTTGTAACGCCCTGATGTTTGGAATTTATGAGTAATAACTTACTAAATTGCTAATTAGTACCAAATTGGGTTTTGGTATAATTTTCATTTTGATAAGTTATTTTTATGATTATTGAGTCTATATGGTGATTCATGCATTGCATATTATTTGCGTGATCCTCCATGCACAAAATGATTTCTAGATTGCGAATTATGAGGTTTTGCATTATGAAGCCCTGTTATGAAATTTAATGTGATGCAATCTAATTGCATCTAGATATTTAGAATTGGGATTAAAAATGGGATAAAATCAAGCTAGGAACATTGTTGCTCAATTGATATGATTTTTCCCTATTTCTTGGGCATTAAAATAATTAATTTGGTACTTATTGTCAATTATTAGAATTTGACTTTCAAATATGATTTATTGGTAACTAATAGTATTAAAGGATTATTTGTTAAAATATAGTTTTAATTATATGTATTGCTAATCTATTATGAGTATTTCATTAAATGAGTTTCATTAAGTAAGTGGGCTTATTGACTTTAGGCCATTTTGTGTGATTCAAAAAATAAAAAATAAAATTTTCTAACCTAATCTAAGAAGAGTGGTTGACACTCTCTTCTAAGAAGAGAGTGTCGCCCTCTTCAAACACACTCAAGAGAGAAAAGAGAGCAAGAGAGAAAGAGAGAGAAGGAAAAAGCTCTTCTTCCATTCCTATGATCTCCACCATAGAAACCTACAATCAAACAACAAATTGAGAGTTAGTAATATTATAGTACTGATTTAAGGTTCAAGTGGGCTATGATCATAGAAGGATTGCATAATCAAGAGAGGGGTGGACCTTCTAAGGTTGATAAGGGCAAAGAGAAGGCATGACTGTGAAGTTGGGTTTCTATTATGCAATCTGAGGTTTGTACTCTGCAAATATCTGTTGAGTTTGATTCCATTTATTAATGTTGGTTACCATAAACATCCTTCTTCTCTAATTTATTGATTTTGAGAACTTATGTTTTTATGTGTAAAATTGGAAATTTTTGTATAAATTGCATGAATTGATAAATTTTGATGCTGGATGTGTCATTAGGTCGGATTTGAACTTATTTTTTACCCTTTATGCTTTCTATCTGTATCTGATCTCTTCACAAAAGTTGTAGCTCTATTTCTTAGCTTTTCAAAACATCTTTTTATGTCTAATTTGGATATCCATAGCTCACATTATGATCTGAATAACAAAACTAGTTCTATCATGGCATCAAACTTATATATTCAGATTGATTGCCCATTTTGGCCACTAAGATGTCCATATTATGACTATTGTCCATCATGAAAGTTGTAGATTTACTTGTTATATTTCCAACACATCTTTTTGTGTCTAATTTGGATTCTTATAACTCAAGTTATAATCTAAATACCAAAACTGGTTTGAGCACAAAATGCTGACACGCCCAGGCCGTGGCCTCCCCTGACTGTCAAAGTGTGATTGTGTATTTTTTACCTCCTAATGATGCCTAAACAGTCTGAATGCATACCTAATGTATCCTTTATGTGATAATCTTTAGAATCTTCTTTAAATGTGACTAATATATCATATGAAAGTCAAAAAGAGAATACATAAGATATGAATCATGTTTAGTTGATTTTAATTGAGAGTTATTACTTAACCATACTCCTTAATATGATCTATTGAAGTCTAATGCTATGTGTTGCAATTACATGATAGAACTTAAATAAGGTGAGGTTTGATTGCTCCTTCATATAAATGAGCTAAGAAATTTTATTGTATGATGCCTAATTAAATATATATGCATTGAATGATATTGTAATGTTTGGGGTTGTAGTTTCACATTGAAAAATAAAACTTTATGAAGGCATGATCCCTGATAAGGATGCATAGGACTTATGCAAGAATAATGGTGTGAAAAGTTTTTATGGGTGAAGTGAAATATTTATGAGTCAATACATGACCTTAAGTTATAAAGAATGATACATCGTTTAATATATGATTATGCGTATTGCAAATTAAACCTAAGTAAGTAATTGGATGTATAATTAGTGTATTAGAGCTTGAAATATGAAATTTGAAGTATGACTGTATAATTAATTGATAACTTAAATGACTAGTAAGTTTAATAGGAAAAATGAGCAATATATTTAAACAATGTCTGAATCTAATAATTGTAAGCTTAATTTCATAATTAAAATTGACATAGCCTAAATACATATAAATAAGCTAAACCTATGCATAAGTTCAAAAGAGGTGATTAGGTCACATAAGTCTATAATAATGCATCTAACATCTAGTTATAAAGTTTAATTCATTGTAAATGTGATTGATTAAGTGTTTAAAGGCAATAAGGGTTTGGACTTGGAATTGATAAACTTATTGAATTGTATCAATTGAATGTCTAGATGTGAAATTAAGTATGGTATAATGCTAGTACTTGATTTATTTGAGAATTCAATTTTTGTAGCCTGTTTACCTAGAATTGGCTAAATAGGCTTAAGTTTCTTAAATATGGAAGTTGGATTAATATTTGATTATACTTATAAGTTGATAATTTGAAATGATGAAGTTGTTTGATTATGTACTTGTTCCTTATATGATTGGATATCGACAAATAAATGATATATTGATATTATGAATATAAATGTTAACATGGGAAATATGCTATGATTATTGTGACACATGGAGACCTATGAGTTCCTTTGTGTATAATGAGGTTGAAGATGCAATCAGGTATGTCTATGAATGCCTGTGATGCTATAATTGCACTTTTGAGATTCTATCTATGATTGGACATGGATACAAATGTAAAGAAATATAACTAAACATCTGGGCCCTTATCATATACTTGGTTGAATAGTTGTATGAATGTGGATATATTAACACTGATATACTGGGCTTGTTGTTGATTACCGGATTTAAGCTATGATCATATGTTAGTCACAGAGTATCCAACTTAGGTTGCGAACGTGTACCAATGTTCTATAGGCTTATGCCACCGTTCGGTAGGCTTCTTCCTAATTTGTTTTACTAGCTATTATGTCATTCTGATTCTGAATTTGATACCTATTCTGCTTTTGTTTCTTTTGAGTTACTAATAAGGCCCATAAATAAAAAGATTAATGAATGTGATTGATATCATACTGTACTAGTATGTGTTTTGAAATAATTCTGTATTTGTATATATGTTCCAATGATATTCTTATCTGGCAATAAAATTGATAGTATTCTGATGTGTCAATGGCATTAATAATGTTTTGATTTAACATTGAGACCGTCATCCATTTGTTATGGTACATATTCTGATAATATCCTCAAATAATATATACGCTCTAAATTTATCTAATATGATATATTTGAATTCATTATAATTTAGTTTATGTCTTAATGACGTTTTAACAAAGTGTATATTTGGAATATGCAAAAATATGATCATTAATATCTAAGTGTTTGTATTCCTTATAAAGTTTCGTATAGAACCCTATGAGATTAATTAACTACTTGCAATGTGAACAAAACATATATGAGTTTGCTCTTATATATATTGATTGAAGTGATTTTCTGGAATACAAGTAAACTTGTATATGAATTGATTATGAGTGTTTGCATAAAAACATAGAGTGAGAAAGTGGAATTTTGTAGCAAGTGATATATATATTATGATGATGTGTATGGTTTCAACAGACCATACCTGTATGATATATGATTACATATAATTGTTGAGTGCCACTGAGTTTTATACTCAGCGCGATGTTTTTAACTCATGTAGGTTGAAGTTGTTTGCTGTGGATCACGAGTACATGTGTCTAGAAAAAAGATCTTCTACTTCTAGACTAGAGTGTGAGTCTATACTACAGACTCGTGGCATGTTTTAGATTTGAAATGATGAGAGCATTGGTTTGATTGTGTGGGGTTTAATTTTATCTGAATGCAATTGTTCTAATCCTTTGAACTCATTGAGGATTTTTGATTTATTGCACTTGGACTTGGACTATTATTTTGAGATTGACCTTTTGATATCTTTGGATTTATTAACATTGGATTTGAGGATAGTTCCTCTTGAAAATTTTTTTATTGAATTGGAATGTTAAATATGTATAAAAGACTTTCAAGGACTTCATTATTACTTTAATAATGTTTCATTAATTGGTTTATTCATTGTCTTAGCCGCATTTTCAAAAAAAACCCTTTCAAATTTTTTTTGTATAGTTTGCCTAAACTATTTTGAAAAATGTTTTATGGGTTTCACTACTGCCTTCAAAAGATTTTGATTTTTCTAATAATTGTAATTGAATTGTTTTAAGCAAGTTATAATTTAAAGACTTCTACTGTATGTTTTCAAGAAATTAATCATTATGTTTGTTTCACTTTTATTGAATGATACCAGTTTTGTATTGATAAGTGATTTTGCCTATTCCTCCGACTCACAATGCAACATCTCCTATTCTAATCCTGTAAGATCGAAAAGGGAGTGTTACAATGTTAGCATATGAGATTGCCTGACTGTGAATTTGGCCTTAGGAGATCACCTAGTGCACTTAGGTCGTCTCTTAGCCTCTCTTCCTTCGCTTAGGCGATAGCTAAGTTCATTTTGCTTCTTTTGCTGAGTTTAGGCGGCAGCCTAAATTCACATTTTTTGAACTTGGGCTTTTCTCCTTTTGGGCTAGATTTATGGGCTTTCTTCCTCTATAGATTAACCTCAATTTTGGGCTTGTGAAATGGGCTTGTAATATTGGCTCTCAAATTAAGCTTTTTTGGGTCCATTTGCTAATATTTTTAGATTTTATGAAGAATACATTTTTTTTTTATTTTTGAGATTCCTCCTTATATAAAACTATAATTCTACAAATTTTATATGGTAAGTGCATAAATGCAGCCATTTTATTTGTTAATTTAGGGGATTTTAGTGTAAAAATATATAAGCATTTGCAATTGTATCACATACTCGTCCTAAAATATAGTCTTAATTTTTTTATATAGTTAAAGAATAGGTAGTTAAATTAACTACTTATTTTATTTTCATATTTTTTTATGTATTATCCTTAAAGATCTTAAAGATTATGTGAAACACCCCATAATTTTATTTTCAATACTTTCAAATTTCAATTAAATCAAAATTTTGGATTTTCAATTATATGGTCTACAAATACAGTATAATTTCAATCTGAATCCAAGTTTATAGAGTTGGACTCAAGCACAAAACATATTATCAAAATTTCTGACTTGAGAACCTTTAAAAATTTTTAAAAATAAATGTATAGCTCTAAATCTTAATATATATATATATATATATATATATTATTTAGTAAATTGAGAAATATTCTAGAACCTAACTAAACCAATTAAAGTAAATAAATAAAATAAATCAAACTAGTAAACCTAGAATCTTCTAATAGTTGAACAAAACCTTTGGAAATGAACCAAATCAGTTAAAGCAAATCAAGGAGGATAGAGAAAATAAAAAAAAGAACAACTTCCATCGCTCCTCTCCATCGTCGACAGCCCCTTTACCTCCTTTCTTCCCCGTTTTCAGGCCAAACGACCATTGTTTCAAGTGAGTAAGGACTCTAAGCTCAAGAGCTCAATGAGACAATCACTCCTATGGTTACAGTTTGCCTGATAATGGCCTAAATCAAAGGGAATTGCGAGTACTGAAATTCGGTATCATATCAGCTCATCTTTCAGATCTTAAACATTATGTGAAACACCACATAATTTTAGTTCCAAGACTTTCAAATTTCAATTATAACAAAAACTTGGATTTTCGATTGTATGGCATACAAATACCGTATAATTTCAATCTGAACCCAAGTTTGCAGAGTTGGGCTAAAACACGAAACACATTATCAAAATTTTTGAGTTGAGAATCTTCAAAAATTTTTATAAAATAAATATATAGCTCTAAATCTTAATTAATATATATATATATATATATATATATGGTAAATTTAGAAATATTTTAGAACCTAATTAAACCAATTAAAATAAATAAATCAAATAATAAATCAAACTAGTTAGAAGCTTCTAATAATTGAACCTAACCTTTGGAAATGAACCAAATCAGTTAAAGCAAATCAAGGAGGTGTGAGAAAAAAAAAAACAAGCTCCATCTCTCCTCTCCATCGCCGACAGCCCCTTAACTCCTTTCCTTCATGTTTTCAGGCTAAACGACCATTGTTTCCGGTGAGTAAGGACTCTAAGCTCAATGGCTCAATGAGACAATCACTCCTATTGTTAGAGTTTGTCTGATAATGGCCTAAATCAAGGGGAATTGCGAATAATGGAATTGGTTATCATAGCAGCTTGTCTTTTGGTGATTTTGGCTATTATCGATAAAGGCAACCTTCAAGAAGACGTCCGATCAACTCTGCATTATCTTGCAAGCATTTTCCCTTAACAAATTTCGGTAATCAGCTTCGTCTCCTGAATTCGTCGTGATTGATGGCAAGGAGGTGGCTGTTGGTGTGATTTTCAACTTAAAGGCTCCACCCCTCTGCAAATTAAAGCCGGATATGGACCCTAGGAGAAAATCCAAGTGATTTGGTGGCCTTCTCTGACAAAATCAATTTTTTGGCCATCGCGCACAGTGGCCGACGGTGGGGGTGATGCTTCGGTAAGGACCCAAGAGACAATTTTTCTTTCGTCGTGGTGATCGCGAATCTTCAATCCAATTTTTAATTGGTAAGCCTTAAATCTACTTAATTCAATAAAAGCTAGTTAGTTCAAATTAGTCTAGTTAAACTTTATTTTAGTTGATTTAATTAATATAGATTCACTCATAAAATACAAATTCTGATTTAAATGACTATGATTTATTATTACAGAAATGAAGTACTTGTTATGTTAGATTCTAATACTAAAAAGTTGAGAAACTTAGTAAGTAGGAGAAATTATATAATCATTGACTGTGAATGCTTACCTAACATGCTTATTTTACTTTGGTTAATTTAACGTTAAGATTATGGATTAAATTACAATTCTATAGTTGAGTTATGGTGAAACCAAATTGAATTTGATGTTGTGCTAGAATTATAATGTTAATGAATCGGCAGGTGGGAATTTATAGTTAATGAAACCAAATTGATAACGTTGTTGTTGTTTAAGCAAGTAGATAAGTATATTCTTAGGGGATGCGCTGTCGAATTTTCAGAAGCATTAACCTAAAGGATGAGATTAACTATCCCCACTTTTAGTGATTAGAATTTACGGGAATTGTTCAGCAAGACTATAGTAAACTAAATAAGTATATATAACACATATAAAATAGGATAGGTGAGTTAGGTATAGAAACAATGATAATGCTTGTGGATTTAAATTGAGATGATGAGAAATCTATCTATATGCAGTCAATATAATTGTTTAGTAAATAAAGCTGGAAGGAACAGAGGATGGGAATTTATTGCTTGCTTGATGCATGCACTGTGTTGGTTGCTGATATAAACATATCCATTTTTTTTTTTTTTTGTCTAAATGTGGAAATTGAAAATATAGGGCTAATTTGATTTCAGGGGAGATGTTGTCGGGTTTTCAGCAAGGTATTTGGATGGATAATATGGAATAAGATACTTAGACTCAAAGAAAATACAAATTAGAAGAATGACAAAGACAACAAAATCAATCAAATATTTTAAGAAACTAAAATAGTTGAATCAAAATGTAGAAATTAGGCTAGCACATATAACATATATATAATACAATATATTACTTAGGAGTGAGAAACTAGAATAAGGGGTTAATATTTAATCCAGAATATCTAGATTGAATGCTTGTGCAAGATAGGTACACTATTATTGAAATCAAAATTTAGAAATGACAATTGGGCTTCATGGATGATAAACTTGTTTTGATTATTTTCTTTAGATATTCTTACAAATCCTGTGGAATCAAACATCGGATAACAGGATATCGAAAGAAGAGCACAACTTCTTGCTAAGCTATAAAGCTGTGAGTAGTGTTGGATAACTTATTACCCACCGCATATGCATACACACATACTAGGATAAATGTTATGCATTCATACATGATAAATATATGCCATTTAAGTATAGATGCATTATTTCAGGAATTACTATTTGTGCTGCATTATTCGTTGCTAATGAACATTATTTGATTAATTGTGGCGTGTTTTATATATGCTTTGTTTGTGTAGAATTGGAATGAAGTGGGTCACCATTGGGATTACGAGGACAGTCTTCGATACCGTCGGCCATGTATGGGGTGATCGACGCCCGTGTCTGCTCTAATGATATGATATGAAAAACCACAGGGTAACCTCCTGTTAATATGAAAATGAAAAGAGAGTATAAAAAAAAATGAGAAGTTGGTCAAGTGAGGTTAGGATCGATCGGCCATGTATGCGAATCGACTTCCTAGTACACACGTGATGAGAGAGTGAGCCATATGTGAGGACGGCTCGTCAGGGGTTTGGGTGATGCTATTGATCAATTTTCACGTGATGTGATTATGTGGAGGTGTTAATATTTTGTGGTTATTGTTGTTTCGTCTTTTGTCTGATCAACTGCACGATCATAAAACAAGTCGGATGACTAGATTGATTTATTTACTCATTCGTATGATTGTGTTGGGTGAGAGGGTTAGCTAACCTACTCACTGAGTTTAGCCGCTCATCCTTGCCTTAATATCTTTTCTAGTTTACAAGTCTTTCAATATCTCGTGATTCTTTGCCACTCGACATCTAGAGGAAATGTTGAAAATGAAACCTTGATTAATTTTGTTTAGTGTATTGAAGTAAAATTTAAAATTCGTAGATTGTTTTGCAATTGTGATTGTCATGTATGATAAAGTTAGAAATTAATGATGTATTAATTATTGAAGTTTCTATTATGTAATATGATGGTACGGGCTAAGAGAGCCCAAGACTTATTTTATGAGTGTTGATGATAAGGGGCCCGAGTCCATTTCTATTAAACAAGAAGTTTGTTTGGTATGTTTTCGAGCTTACTATGGGCATTGCTGGCTTGAAGCCTACCCAAGTCTTAGTGCTAGTTCAGCCCAAGGTAATGGGTCATGACATTTTATATCAATGATTCATTGAGACTTTCAAAATAAGAAGATAGTATATTCAAAATCTCAAAATAAGTTATTCTATAATTTTTTTTAGTATCTAGCAAATTCAACCTGCATTAATTATATACGCTTATATCATATAAAATGTTTTAGTTTTTACTAGATGTCATAAAATCACAAATATTAAGAAACTAACATATTTGGTAAAAAGAAAAAAACCAAAAATAACCTCTTCCCATGTAACGCGGTTAGTGGCCCTAAATAAAAACTAACACAGCTCAACCAACAGAAAATGAATCCTGACGACACACAATTTTCCCATATCTACAATCGCTTTGCAAAAATTGGAAAGATCCTTGTTCAATCCCTTGATATCGTGAGATTGTCCATTTGATTTACATTATTTTCAATCGTTATTCACCTAATCTCTTAGAAAGAAACCCTACTTAAGAAAAGAAAGGCAATCATTTACTATTAAACTCCATCAAAATGTCGTCATTCTCGAAGATTCAAAGGTTAGTGCCCATCTTTTTATTACTAATGAGAATGCAAGTGAAAATATGAGTTCTATTTCATTAGGTAAATACATAGATCAACAAAAACAAAATAATATAAATTTCATGGGTTTATATGGCAAATTGTAGGTACATCCTGTACATACATATTTCTTATATGGTTTGTAATAAAAATTAGTATTAAAACCTCATACATCTATAATCTGATTCTAATAAAATGTTGTAAGTGAGCATGTTTGCATGATGTAAAAATATATAAAATATTTAGTCAGATTTTGGTAAATCAGTGTCAACATTGAAGAGTTGTTTGGATACTGTAAATACAATATATATGTGCATATTGGTTAATTGAGACTGCAAAATCCAGAAATATGATTTTATATATATATATATATATATATATATATATATATATATAAACTCATTCAATAGAAAAAGAATGCACATTGATATGTAAGTGTGAAAATAACCGAATTGTGGTATGTATTCATATTTACATATTTTAGCCTATGATTACAAACATATTTATAACCTAGATTTTTAATATAAAGATGCATGTTTACGTACTATAACTATCGAATTACGGTAAATCAGTGTTCAAAGGAATGTTATCTTCTGCTAATGCAAATATAGAAAATTTGTAAGTTATTGTGCAAATTGATGGTATGATAGGCTACAGTAAGTGTCGTAATACATTAATCTCTATAAATCCATCATGCAATTTGATGTTATTTGTAAATTGTAAATAAAGAAAATACACACACACACACGTGTGGTAATTGAGTCTGCAAAATATACCACAAATATTAGGCTATTGTAAAAACAATATATATAAAAACAATTGATTAATTAGTTTGCATATTGTTGTATGACTTGATAAGACTCATATTGGTATGTTTGCATAAATTTTACATTAAACAATGTGTTTAAGTAACTGTATTACTCTAGATATGTATATATACTAAAACATACATGATTTATATATTTATCTATTACTAATTAGATATTGATATTTTTCTAGCCCTCTTATCATAAAAAAAAAAAAAAATGGCTGTAACAAAAGTGCGGCATTGATTTGATATTCTTTTTTATCTTTTTGTTAAGAACATCTCAACTTTTAATTAATTGCCTCTTTTATTGTTTAAAGTACTATATTGAAGTATGAAGTGTGAAAATTTTAAGATTTGAATTCATCAAACCATGTTAACTCTTTTTTAGACTGAATTATACTTCTTAAAGTGGTAAAAACAAATATGATATTTATATTGGTCAACAGATTGATATATGCAGTTGTATACAGATTATATATATGTATATCTACTTCTGAAGAATACATGTTTAAATATGTTATGTGAATACTTATATATGGTATATGCATGTATATACATATAATAAAATAATAACTACATAACTTAAAAGATAGCATCTATTAACAAAAAGGATTAGACTTTAATTATAACACCCCCACCCCCTTTTTAATCTCATAGGACCAGAATAGGAGATGTTGCATTCTGTATCGGAGGCATGTACAAGCTTATTTATTAGTACAAAACTAGTATCAGTGAAAACATAATATAGTAATTAAATAATCAGTTTACAAATCCTTTAAAAATGTACAGTGGATGTTTTAATAATCCAAATTTGTTTGAACAATTCGGTTATAAAAATTTGAGAAAAATTTAAAATCTTTAATTACAGTAGTGGTAACCCATTTAACATTTATAAAAATCTAGGCAAATCCTTTATAAAATTTCAACTGTACCTTTCGAAAATCCAATTAAGAAAATGAACAAACCAATTAATAAAACATTATCAAGATGGTAGTAAAGTCCTCAAAAGTCCTTTACACATATTTAATATTCCAATTCAATAAAACGAATCTCAAGAGGAGACAACCTCAAATCCAACTTTAATAGATTCAAAGATATCCAAAGTCCAATCTCAAAATAAAAGTACAAAGTCCATAAGGAACAAATCAAAAACCTCAAAGAGTTTAAAGGAATAAAAAGAAAGAAAAACAATTGTGTTTACATAAAATATAAGCCTCACAGTCAAACCAATGCTCCCATTATTGTGAACCTAACACATGCCATGTGTCTGCAATAAAAACTCACTCAAGTATGGAAATAGAAGTCTTTCACTGGGTATAGGTACTCGCGATCCACAGCAAACAAATCTTCAACCTACGCGAGTTTAAAAAAACATCACGCTGAGTATAAAACTCAGTGGTACTCAACAAAATATATACATCATATAGCAAATAGGTATAATTCATTGAAACCATAAATAATAATGATATATATAATTTATTACAATAGTCCACAAAGGCAACTTATTTCTCAAACAATCGTGCAATATCATTTATAGTCAAGACATGCATGGCATAAGAGCATATCACATAATTTAAACATCTATACCATGCCATAGGTATACATGTTGCATGCTATAACAGTTTCTCACAATATGAGTGATTATGTCCATATTTTCACTCTATGTTTCTATACCAAACTCATAATCAATTCATATACAAGTTCACTTGCATTATAGAAAATCACTTCGATCAATATATATAAGAGCAAACTCATGCAGGTCTTTATTCACATAGCAAGCAATTAAGTAATCTTAAAGGGTTCTATTCGAAACGTATTATAAGGAATACAAACACTCAGGTATTGATGATCATATTTCTTCATATTCCAAATATACACTTCATTAAAACATCATTAAGATATAAACGACATCAGAATGAATTCAAAATATATTTCATATTAGATAAATTCAGAGCATATCTATTATTTCAGGATATTATCAAAATATGTACCATAACAAATGGATGACAGTCTCAAAATTAAATTCGAACATTACTAGTATCATTGACAAATCAAAATACTGTCCTCATTGCCAAATCATAATATCATTGGAACATATATATAATTAGAGAAATATTTCAGATCACATACTATTACAGTATGATATAATTCACATTTTTTAATTTTTTTATTTATGGGTCTTATTAGTAACTTAGAAGAAACAGAAGTAGAATAGGTATCAAATTCAAAATTAGAATGACATAATAGCTAACATAACAGATTAGGCAAAAGCCTACAGAACGATGACATAAGCCTACAAAATATTGGTGCGCGTCCGCAACCTGAGTGGGACACTCTATGTCCAGCATATTATCATAGCTCAAATCCAATAATCTATAGCATGCTTAGTATATTAGTATCAATATAACCACATTTGTATAACTATTCAATCGAGTACATAATATGGCCCAGATATTTAGTTGTAGTTCTTCACATTTGTAACCAAGTCCAATCACAGACAGAAACTCAAAAGTTTAACTATAGCATCACAAGCATTTATAGACATACCTGATTGCATCTTCAACCTCATTATACACAAAGGAACTCGTATGTTCCCATGTGTCGTAATAATCATAGCATAATCCAAATCAGATCTCATAGCATGCTTTATTTCATAAATAGATAACAGTATTCCAGCAATTACTCTACCAAGACCACAATAGGAGCCCATTAGTTCTTTTAGGTTGATTTAGTTTAATTCCATTTTTAAGTAATGACAACAAAAATCTAGAACATTCATTCTCATGTACATAAAATAAATAGTTCAAGTCACTTGATTAAGGTAGAATTAATCCATATATGTTTTGTTTCAATATCACTCAAGATAACAAGCAAGTAAGTGTACCTGGTGCATAGCATTAAGCCTTCCATGACATAATTCCAAATTGGTGTTACCAAGTCAAATTCACACACTTAGTTCATGGTAGTTCATAGGTCAAGCAAGTCAACATCATAATAACAAAGTTTTAGTGTATCTTCTAACAACCCATTTTATTATACAAGCAAGCATAATCTTGCATATCAAGTTTACCTCAAGGCATATGAAGAACCAATTAGATCTCACCTAAGCTAAGTTTATTCTAATTTGAAATCACACAACACATAACATTGAACTTCAATAGATTATTAGGATAAATAACTCATCAAATCATAACCAACTAACCAATATGCCCAATTTGTTTTCATGGTCTAATACTAAACTAAAGTTAACTCCATTCCCACATTCAAACTTACATTAAATTCTTATAATTAAGTGATACTTCTCAATCAAAATCAACTAAACATAATTCATATCTTATGTATTCTCCATTGATGTTCATATGATACTTTAGTCTCATTTAAAAAGGATTCTAAGGAAAATCACATCAAAGATACATTAGGTATGCACTTAGAGAGTTTAAGAATCATTAGACAGCAAAAAATACAACATAGCATTGAAAGGGACAATACAGAGCACGGGTTGGCAATGCTAGATGGCATGGTTGTGCTAAAGGGTCACAAAATATACCTATAGTTAGTAGAAAGAATGGGCTGGGCATGCTACATGTCATGGTCATGCTAAAAGGCCAGTTTCAGCAGTACACAGCACGAGCTGGGTGTGACAGAACCTTTTGCTAATTGATTCATAAATTGAGCTATGATTACCCAAATTTGATACAAGAGGATGCATTGGAAAGCTGACAAACAAATCTACAACTTTTATGAAAGACACTAGTCATAGTTTTGACATCTTAGATGCTGAAATAAGCAATCAATCTGAATATATAAGTTGGATGCCATGATAGAACCAATTCTGGTATTTAGATTATAACTTGAGCTACGGGTATCCAAATTAGACACAAGAAGATGTTCTGGAAAGTTGAGAAGCAGAGCTAAACTTCTGTGAAGAGCTCAAATATAGATGAAAAACGTAAAGGGTCCAAAAATAAGGTAAAAAGCTGAATTAATAACACATAGAGCGTCAAAGTTTATCAATTCAAGCAATTTACATAGAATTTCCAATTGCTACACTTAAAAACATCAACTCTCAAAATCAATAAATGAGAAAAGAATGATGTTGATGATCAACAACATCAATAAATGAAATCAACTAAACATATGATTGTAGAGTACAAACCTCAAATTGCACAATAGCAACTCAACTCCACAATTACACCTTCCCTTTCGCCCTCATAAACTTTAGAAGGTCCATCCTTCTCTTTATTATGCAATCCATCTATGATCAAAACCCTCTTGAACCATAAATCACTACTATGATATTATTAAATCTCAACTTATTATTTGATTTCAGATTTTTATAGTGGAGATCATAGGAGTTGAAAGAGAGCTTCTTGTTCTCTCTTCTCTCTCTCTCTCTCTCTCTCTCTCTCTCTCTCTTGTCTCTCTTGTGTGTGTGAAGGTGGCGGCAATCTCTTATGAAATGAGAGTGTCGACCACTCTTCTTAGATTAGGTTAAAAATTTATTATTTTATTTTTATTATTTTTTATCACACAAAATGGCCCAAACTCTATAAGCCCACTTAATTAATGAAACTCATTTAATAAATATCCATAATAAAATATCAATAAATATAATTAAAGCTATATTTTAACAAATAATCCTTCAATACTAATAGTTATCAATAAATCATGCTTGAAAATCAAATTCTAATAATTGACAATAAATACCAAATCATTTATTTTTATGCCCCATAAATAAGGAAAAATCATACGAATTGAGCAAAAATATTCTAATATCAATTTAACAACATTTTCAATCCCAATTCCAAATATCTAGATGCTATTAGGACTATCATATTAAATTCCATAACAAGGTTCCTAAGGTACAACCTCACAATTCACAATCCAAAAATCATTTTATGCATTAACAATCAAACAAATAACATAGAATATATGAATCACAATCTAGACTTAGTAATTATGAAAATAACATATTTGAATTCAAAATCATATCAAAACCCATATTTGGTACCAAATAGCAATCCCGTAAGTTATTATTCATAATTTCAGAAATCAAGGCATTACATTAATAATTCAATCTAAAGTAATTTAAATTGACTACAGGAAAATACAAATAATGATTAAAAAAATATAAACAATGCAAATAGATTCATGTATACAAATAAATACAAGGATACACAAACTCATGGAAAAATAATTGCTGTTTGCTGACTCAATTCCCACATCAGGAATTGAGAGTAAGTGAGGGGTGAGCTTAGTTATAAATAGAGCCACCTTTAGAATCACAAAGTGAGAACAATAATAGCCTATATAATTGGCTTAATTGTCTCTTCTCTATATTTGTAATATTTCTAAGTTAGAGAAATATTAAATTGAGTGAAATATTAAATTGAGTAGTGTTCGAGAACGTAGACAAAATTGGCGAGCCTCATTAAAATGGTAAGTCTCCTTATTTATCTATTTTATAGCTTTTCATTGTGCATTTTATTTTAGAGCTATTTTATTAGGGTGTACAGTAGTGTGATACGTTGTGCTATTAATTACATGCCTAGATAGTTGGATTATTAGTGGGATTATCTACGACCACTCCAATTATTTGTAAATTTATTTAGTGTAATTTTTAGTACAATCATTCATGGTCATTACACATATTCATTATTCACGCAATAGTAATTGTTAAAATAGCAACGCTTCTGCAACAATTGGTATCAGAGCTTAGTTTATGACTACGCTCTATAGTTATAGCTTAGTCTGATATGCCCCATCAGAAAAGATTCTTGGTTATTGGATATTATCTTTGAAAGCTATTAAATAGAATCTGTAACATAAATTGATGATAAGAAAACTTCCACACCTACGATGTCAACTTCCCCCTCATCTGTTGTAGCAAGGAATGTTGTGACAAATGTAAGATTTACAGTGGAAATTTTCAATGGGACTGGCCATTTCGGCATGTGGCAGAATGAACTTCTAGACGCTCTCTTTCAACAGGGTGTAGATGTTGCTATTGAAGAGGAGAAACCAAAAGAGATGGAGGAGAATGAGTGGAAGACCATGAATCGGTTGGCATGTGTTACAATTAGCTTGCGTCTTTCTAGAGAGCAGAAAGTATGCATTCTCGAAAGAGAATTCTACAAATAAATTGTGGAAGGCACTAGAGGAAAAATTTATGAAGAAAAGTAGTCAAAACAAGCTCTACATAAAGAAGAGATTGTTCCACTTTACTTATATTCTTGGTACCATGATGAATGATCACATCACAAATTTCGATCAATTGGTGGCTGATATAATGAATTTTGATGAGACATACAAAGGCGAAGATTTGGCTTTAATGTTGTCAGGATCACTTCTTGATGAATATGAGTATCTTGAAACTACTCTACTTTATTGAAAAGTTGTAGTGACTCTTAGTGAAGTTTTTATTGCCCTATACAGCCACGAATTGGGGAAAAATGAGAAGAAAGAAAGGGCAAGTGAAGCAAGAGAGGCAATGGTTATCAGAGGTCGTCCACAAAGCCGAAGGACAGGAAAGAAAGGAAGATCCCTTTCAAAATCTAGACCAAACAAAGATGAGTGTGCCTTTTAGTGGGAGAAAGGCCATTGGAAGAAGGACTGTCCGAAGCTAAAGCCTAACAAAGGAAAAGCTGTCACAAATTCAAATATAGATGAGTGTGAAGATGCTGACTCAATCTATTCATTAGTTGTAATGACAACAATGAGCTCTTCCATTGCATGCTCAACAAGCTTAATTGGTTCATGGCTACTTAATTCAGGATGTAGCCATCACATGTGCCCTAATCAGGAATGGTTCTTTAACTTTAAAAAGCTTGAAGATGAAGTGGTCTATATAGGCAATGATAATCCTTGCATCACACAAGGGTTCAATCCATTTGAGGAATCATGATGTATCAATCAGGATTCTGACTGATGTCCGGTACGTTCCTAGTTTGACAAAAAATGTCATCTCTATGGGAGTCTTAGAATCAGAAGGCTCCAAAGTGGTTGCAGAATATGGAGTGACAAAAGTCATCTCTGGTGCATTGGTGTTGATAAAAGGATTATGAAGAAAAAATAATTTGTATTACTATCAGAGTAATGCAATTATTGGAACGACGACAGCTGTAGTTTATAGCAATGAGAAGGAGCTAGAAGCAACCAAGTTATGACATATGCGCTTGGGATATGCAGGAGAAAAATCCTTGAAAATTCTATCAAATCAAGGATTATTAAAGAATTGATGGACCTGCAAACTGGACTTCTATGAACATTACATCAAAGGGAAGCATACGAGAGTGAAGTTTGGCATTGCAATCCATAATACTAAGGGTATACTAGATTATGTTCACCATGATGTGTAGGGACCCTCCAAGATTGCTTCAATGAGAGGTAAACGTTACTTTGTGACCTTTTTTGATGATTTTTCTCAGAGAGTTTGGGTGAATACTCTGAAGACGAAAGATGAAGTGTTAGGTGTTTTCCTCATATGGAAAAAGATGGTGGAAAAACAAACAGGAAGAAGGATCAAATGTCTCTAAACAGATAATGGCAGAGAAAATAAAAGTGATCCATTTATGAAGGTCTGCAAAGATGAAGGAATTATACAACACTTCACAGTTAGACACACACCGCAACAGAATGGGGTGGCAGAATGCATGTACTGGACATTGCTGGAGAAAGCTCAGTGTATGTTATCTAATGCTGGGTTGGGCAAAAAGTTTTGGGCTGAGGCTATAACATACACGTGTCACCTTATTAATCGATTACCATTAACTGCTATTGATGGAAAAACACCTATAAAGGTATAGTCTGGAAAACCTGCTATAGATTATGATTCTTTACGGGTGTTTGGTTCCTTCACATTTTATCATGTTAAGGAATCAAAGTTAGATCCAAGAGCAAAGAAAGCTATCTTTGTGGGAATTGCCTTAAGCATGAAAGGATATAGACTTTGGTGTCTAGAGACAAAGAAGATAATCTTTAGTAGGGATGTCACTTTGGATGAGTCTACCATGTTGAAAAAGATGACTAAGGAGCAATCAGATGGTACTCCACAGCAGGTGGAGAGAACTCTTAAACAGGTGGAATTTGAAAGAAAAATTAGTGACCCAGCAGTAAATTACAAAATAGATGAAGACACTCCTATGGTAGAAGAGAGTCGAATGATGAAGAGATTTCTATCTAAGAACCTTCATAGCAACATGAGTTAATTGCTTTGAGTAAGCCAAATAGAGAGATTCGAAAGCCTGCTCGCTATGTTGATATGGTGGCTTACACATCTCCAATTGTAAATGATGAAGTTCCTGCCACTTTAAATGAAGCAATTCAAAGTTTAAAAAATGAAAGGTGGAGGAAAGCTCTGGATGAAGAAATGCACTCCCTTCAGAAAAATCAGACATGGAAGCTAGTTAGTCTGCCGAAAGGAAAGAAGGCAATTGGATGCAAATGGATATATGCAAAGAAGGAAGGATTTCCTAACAAGTCTGATGTTTGCTACAAGGCAAGATTGGAGGCCAAGGGCTATGCTCAGATGAAGGAAATCGATTATAATGAAGTGTTTTCTTCAGTTGTGAAACACTCCTCCATTCGAATCTTATTGGCCTTGGTAGCATAATTTGATTTGGAATTAGTTCAATTGGATGTAAAAATTGCGTTTTTACATGGTGACTCGAAAGAAGAAATCTATATGACTCAGCCAGAAGGATTCAAGGTTGCTGGTAAAGAAGATATGGCATGCAAACTTGAGAAATCATTGTACGAATTAAAGCAATCTCCGAGGCAATGGTACAAACAATTTGACAAGTTTATGGAAAGGCAGAAGCACACAAGAAGCAAATACGATCATTGTGTGTATTTGCGCAAGTTACAAGATGGATCTTTCATTTATCTTCTTCTTTTGTTGATGTTATGCTAATAGCATGAAAGAATAAAGAAGAAATTGAGAAGCTGAAGACCTAGTTGAATTAAGAATTCAAAATGAAGGATCTAGGTGAAGCTAAGAAGATTCTCGGCATGGAGACAAGTAGAGATAGGAAATTGGGGAGACTATGTTTGACTCAGAAGCAGTATCTGAGAAAGGTACTAAAGCGTTTTGGCATGGATGAAAAGTCAAAACCTGTTAGTACACCTCTTACTCCACATTTCAAGCTTAGTACAACTTTATCTCCGAAGAATGGTGCAAAACAGGAATATATGTCGAAGGTTCCATATGCAAATGCAGTTGGTAGCTTAATGCTATGGTGTGTACACGGCCCCACATTTCACAGGCAAATGGAGTTGTGAGCAGGTATATGCATGATCCTAGTAAGGATCATTGGCAAGCTGTGACTGGATCTATGGTACATCCTAAACACCGTAGACATTGGATTGATATTTCAGTAGGATATAGAAGTCGATCAGTGTATAATTGGTTATTGTGATTCTGACAATGCAGGTGATTTAGATAAATATTGATCGACTACCGGTTATGTGTTTACACTTGCTAAAGCACCAGTAAGTTAGAAGTCTACCTTACAGTCGATAGTGGCTTTATCTACTACAGAGGTAGAATATATGGCAATCACAAAGGCTGTAAAGGAGGCGATTTCAAAGGTTTCTTGATGAATTGGGAGTTGTACAAAAGCACATAAAGTTGCATTGTGATAGTCAAATTGCTATTCATTTAGCAAAGAACCAAGTTTATCATGCAAGGACGAAGCATATCGATGTTAGATATAACTTTATGCGAGAAACTCTAGAGGAAGGTGACATAGAACTTCAGAAGATCAAGACAATAGAAAATCCTGTTGATATGATGCTAAAGTAGTGACGATGGTCAAGTTCAAACACTGTTTGGATTTGATCAATTTTATTAAAAATTGAAGTTGCACCTCAAAGCGCATTTGAAGACACTACACAGTTGCAAGAGAATTGAGAAAAATTGTTGATGTGAAAATTTTGTCAAGGTGGAGATTTTTTGTTTGTTGATTCAATTCCCACATCAGGAATTTAGAGTAAGTGAGGGGTGAGCTTTAGTTATAAATAGGGCCACCCCCTAAGAACAACAATAGCCTATATAATTGGCTTAATTGTCTCTCTTCTCTCAATTTGTAATATTTTTAAATTAGAGAAATATTAAATTGAGTAGTGTTCGAGGACGTAGGCAAAATTGATCGAACCTCGTTAAATTGGTGAGTCTCCTTATTGGTCTATTTTATAGCTTTTCATTGTGCATTTTATTTTGGAAGTATTTTATTAGGGTGTACAGTAGTGTGATATATTATACTATTAATTACATGCTTGGATAGTTGGATTATTAGTGAGATTATCTACGACCACTCTAATTATTTGTGAATTTATTTGGTGTAATTTTTAGTACAATTGTTCATGCTTATTACATGTATTCACTATTCACACAATAGTAATTATTAAAATAGCAACGCTTTCATAGCAAAAATGTAGGCCAATTATAATCTTAAATCACATATCAAGGTCATAAAAAATGAGTAGTTAAACATTAAATAATAAGTTCATATACACACTTTTTTACAAGGAAAAAAAGCTTCAAACTGAAATATATCATATCAAAAGGTTCATAAAAAAAATATATCTAGTATAAAATAATTTAAAATAAGAAAAATTAGATCTAATAATTAAAATTTGCATGTGCCTCCACTTCTTGCATTTTTCACATTTCACAGTTAGCTTCCCCACTTATTCGCCAACAAATGGAATATGTTGTTTTCTAGCCTTTCTTGCTCGTTGCTTCACTTTAGGTGGTAACAAAATTGAACTAGATACATCAACATATACATCCAAAGTAAAAAATTATCCAAAGGCGTTACAAAACCACTATAAGTGTCCTTATACGTAGATATTTTGTAATAAGATGATATAAAATTAGAAGGATTGAGATGTCACTTCCAAATAGATGCAATGACATACGCATAAAGAAACTCACGTAATTGCCAAATGCAACCATCGAATTACTAACTGAAGAATTCATCAAAACTGCAAACATACAAACAAACCCCAAAGTATATAAATATAGTAAATAAATAAATACAGTGGATACATTATAAATACGTAACATAATAATGAAGTAAAACACAATATATACCTCTATATCCATAAAACAGAATAAAATATTAAATATATAAATATAATATATGCATTGTAGATACATATCATAATATTCAAAATAAATATAAAGTATAGCTAAATTCAGTAAATAAAACTATATATACACACACACCTAATTAAAAATAATACATTTGAAATGTATATATTTAATTACATTCTCTAATCTGCTAGAAAAATAAAAATGAAACAACATATAAATACATTATACAAACAAATTAGAATTCAATCAAATAAATATAGAACATATATATATACAACAGACATAAGAATACTCATGACAAAAAACATAAACAGAAAAAAATCCAAGAAAATGGAAACCGATTAATAATGTAGAAACAAATTAAACCAATGTAAATCAAACAATAAACATCTAAAAACATATATCAATTACGTGGTTACATGATTATATCAAAACGGTAATATATTTTTTAACAATGAAAAATATATAAAAACCAAAAATCAACATACCTTATGATTGGACAAAACAATAGTAGTTCAGTTCAAAAATATTGGCATGAAGAATGCTGGCAGAAAATGCAGAAATGAAAGATTGATGAAGCTAAAAATGAAAAAACAAAAAAAAAAAAAAAAAAGGAAAAGAAACTGAATAAAAGGAAATGAGCGTTAAACTAGAAAATTAACACAAAAGGAAAGACAAAACAATTAAAATACTAATAATTAAAATAGAAAATTAATACAAAAGAAAACACAAAACAATTAAAACACTGATTTACTAACAAATTAACAGCCAATAAAATATAAAACATTGATTTACTAACAAACTAACACCTAATAAAATAAAAAGGGCATAAATATAAAAAAAAAACCCAAACTAACATTCTATAAACATAAATTTTAAAAAGTGACATATATTACAATTACCCTAATTTTTTCATGCAGTTTAAGAATAAATAGTTAAATTAACTACTCTCTCTGTCCCAAAATGTTTATCCATGTTTTCAGTTTTAGATGTTTCAAAATGTTTATCCACTTGACCTAAAGAGATATTTACTTTTCTTTTATACCTCTCATTATAAATAGTTTTAAATTCTAGGAATAATCTTTTTTGGTTTAGAAGAAGATAATTTTGAAAAATATGGATATTTTGTATGATGTGAACTATATATAATGTGTTTTTTAAACTTTATGCAAAAGTCAACATGACAAACATTTTGTGACAGAGGGAGTATCATTTTTTTCTTATTTTTTTATATATTACTCTTAAAACACTTAAAGATTATAAATCAATGATTCATTGAGACTTTCAAAATAGGAAAATGGTTAGTATATTCAAAATCTCAAAATTAGTTATTCTGTAATTTGTTTTCATTATCTAGCAAATTCAACCAGCATTAATTATTTACACGAATTAGTATATAAGGGTATAGTGGAAAAGTGAAAAAAAAAAAAACATTTCTAAAAATGCAAAAGGAACTATTATTTTGGAACACCCAAAAAGAAAAAAGAAACTATAATTTTGAGATACAAAGAGTATTGTATAATTATTTATTTTTTAATGTTCAAATATTCTCTCTATTAGATCAAGTGAGTTTCACGTGAATTTATTGTTTGTATAAAAATTTATTTTATGAGATTTTTAATAGTTTAGACAATATAATAATATAGATATATAATAATTTTGCACATCATTTATTTAATTGCGTTATAGAATATATCATAAAAAAAATTCCTCTTGAATTGAAAATCTAGATTTTGAAAATTGGTGAATTCTCTCTCCCTCTCCCTCTCACCCTCTATCTATCTATCTATAATTAATTTCAGTGGGTCTAACTATGGAATGAGTTATGGCTTTAATGACAAATCATGAGTGTTGATACACAGCTCGAATTGCATGTGTATCGGGCCATTAAAATATTGTTATTCATAGTTTCCTATAATGGAGAGCCGACAGGTGATGAAAATTCACTAGCCACAGCCTGTGAGCTAAGCCAACATTCTCTTTAATGTATCCAAAGCTTGCATACTATGTTAAACTTGACTATTTCAATGAACACAATGAATGAGAAATTAGGTGGAGAACAAATATGAATAGTGAAAAAAAATTTTAGTCCATTTTTTAAATCAAATGAATCTTGTGAAATTTTTTAGAAATTAATTTACAAATTAAAAAGAATGAATATTCTGATTTTATATTATTTTTATAAAATTACATTATTGCGAGTACTTTAGGAAATAAAAAACAAATTAATGAGTTTTGAATTCTCAATTTGCTACAAACATGATTATGTGGTATCAGTTCCACATTTAGTTAAAAGCACACTAAACATAAATAAAAATTGACCAAATACATAATTTAGCCCTTGAAATTTGATAAAAAAAAATCTCATGGTATGCTAAACTTTAAATGATATTGTAGTAACTTGAACTTATGAGTCCCCTTCCAAGTGTCATAGGAAAGATTTGAAGGGCGGAGTCAATCTAGACAGACCCATTGGTCGATTTGTTATGAAAATTGGGAGGAACTCCTTATGGCTCCTTTTTGTTTGATTGATTATGGCTCCATTTAGCATTTAAGTGTGTCGGGTTGGCTCTTTAGAGCGCTTTGACAGGTGTATGAAGTGTTAGAGTCACCACTTTAATTTTTTTTTATTTTAGGGAAAGACTAAGGAAAAAACCCCATGATGAACTCCATTTTCAATTTGCCTTTAGGATAAAATGCACCAACCTTGAATCATTGTGTTCAAAAACTAGGTTTTTAGCTTCTTTTGAATGAATCAATAGTTGGGGTCATAATTTAAGAAATCAAAATCAGTGTTTTGCATGAATGTCAATTTTATCGGTGCATGAATATACTAATAATGCACGGCAATTTTATCCACCCTGATCCTCATACAAACGAGGTACGAAGGTAGCTATGGATTTCAGCCTAAGTAGCGAGCCCCAACCAAACTGATGGGTCGGAACTGAGGGAATATGTTGCACGACCTAGATACCTCAATAAACGAGCCTAGAGTTAGGCTGCCCTTAGAATTACACTCCTCTTCAATAATTTTGCAGACTGGGCTTTAGTTGAAAATTGGTTTTATTGGTTTCTTCGGACGGACCAGCTTCAAAGCATGTTGTGTGCCAAACGGACTAGGCTGAATAGTTTATCAAGTGTCAAACGGATTAAGCTTAATTAACAAAATCCGAGTTTAGTGATTATATCCTAACACTCATGATACGACTAGATCGGAGCTCCACAGTGATAATGACTAAAGAGGTCAAGTCTTCCTCTAATTAAAGCTAAGGTAGGGCACGAGGACCCAAATTATAGTCTTATATCATAGTAGTGTTAGTTAATGGATTGTTAATTAATTTTTTAAATTAATTAATAATAAATTAATTAACAAATAGCTTTTGTCTAAGGAAGACCAAAATGTAAGTGAAAGTCAAAAGGATCGACTTTTGAGTACTAAATGGGGCTACAAACTCAACTAAAGAAGAAAAGCAAGGTCGGACTATGTTGCCTTTGAATCACGAAGAGGGAGAATGAGAGTTGTTGAAGCTCGGGAAGTGCTCAATCAAGCAACAAGATGTGCCTAAAATAGGAGGGAAGTGCCATATCTATAGGCTAAGGGGTGTTGAGCCAAGGGCTTGTGTAACGGTCCATTTTTCAAAATCTTTTTCGGTGTCGGTAATAGTGCTTACTGGTCTATGAATAGTACTATCAGTCCCGGACTTAGTATTATTTAGGTCCAGAAAAATTACCACATGTGTCTAATATTATAATTAATATGTTTGGAGCATATTTGCATGATTTAGGTGGGTAGAGAATATTTTGTGAATATTTTTGAAGAATTGCAGCAACTAGGAAATATTATTTTTATTGTGGTACATTGAGGAATAAATGGTGAATTATTTTTGAGGATTTAATTTAATTAAATTGAGGAGTTAAATAATATTTGGAAATGAATTATTTGAGGAATATTTGGAGCCATTGGATGAGATTACCTAAGACTTGATCGTGGCCATTGATTTAGCATAAACCAAGGAAGCAAAGTTTGGCTTTGCTACTAAAATCACCAACACCTTCTCTCTCCTTCCACCTCCATCTTCCACACCAACTTCAAGCTCTTCTTCTTCTCCATTTTCTTTCATTTTTCTACCATTAATCACCACCAAACAACCTAATTAAACCAAAGAAAAGTGATTAACTCTTAAGAAACAAGTAATAGAAGCTAGAAATTTGGAGTTCCTAAGCTTGGATTAGAAGTTGCCATTAAATGAGGTAAGTTGTAATTTATGGGTTTTGTGATTTATTAAGTATAATTCTAGGATTAGCCATGGAATCTATGCATTAAATCATGCTCTTTCATTTTCTTATGAGTAATTTTGGGTTTAATGCCTTTTTCTCCTACTTCGAAGAGGTTGGAGAACCCTCTTACAAAGGTAAGGAGAAAGTCCAAGAGTAGAGGTTTTGAGCTTGTTCAAGCTCCATTTTCAACGTTAGTGCACTAATACCTTCTCTCCCTTTTCAATTTCTCAAGCTTTCCATTTCTAGGTTTTTGATGAATTTTGATGTTAGAGGTGTACTTAGGTGGGACTATAAGTCATTTTTGACCCCTTTATGATTTGCATCCATTTCTGACTTCTTCATGAAAGTTGTAGCTCTATTTCTTAAATTTCCAAAACATCCTATTATGTTCAATTTCAATACTTGTAGCTCAATTTATGATTTAAATACCAAAACTGGTTCTGTTATGATATCTCACTTGTATATCCGAATTGGTTGTCCATTTTGGCCACTAAAATGGCAAGATAATGTCTTATGTTCTCCATAACAGTTGTATTTCTACTTCTTATCTTTCTAAATCATCCTCTTGTGTTCAATTTGGATACCTATAGCTCAACTTATGATTTTTATACCAAAACTGGTTGTGTTGAATCGGGTTGGATTGTTGGTCTGTGTTCTTGGGTTTCTTTCACCCTCTTAGAAGATGATTTGGACTATGGTCCCTTCATGACATTTGTATCTTAGCTTTCTAATGAATTAAGTTTCACTCAATTTTAAGTCCTATAACTTCAGTTATACCTTGAAAACATAGTAAAGCTCAGGTTTATGAAAATGCTGGAAATTTCTTGATTTAAGTACTTGTATACTATATTAAGTATATTTATTTTGAATATGTCCATTTGAATTTATTGAGCATGAGAAAATGAGAATGTG
>CANUEP010116674.1:0-45611 GCA_947857235.1 Jatropha podagrica | reverse complement strand
GAAAGAAAGAGAAAAAAATGGGAGGAAAATAGAGAGAAACAAGACGAAGAGAAAGGGAGATAAACCAAAGAGAAAGAAAGAGTAAATTGAGATATTATTCATCAACATAATCACTATGTAGTACAACTTTACACCTCATTTATATATCACCAACCAAAGAAAGTCGCGTTGCTTATGCATCAACTAACAAATACCACATCAGCAAAAACAAACTTGCCAACAGTAATAGATTAGATGAAAATTACCAATCAATCCTCAAACATTGCAACACGACTGCAAATCTAAACTATTCACAATACATTTGGGTCCTAACAACCTTATCTTTGTAAGTGATCATGCAAGATATTTGTTATCTGATAAAAAAAACAGTGATATTTTATGTTTCTATTCATTTTCTTAACACCTTGCTTCTCACAGTTGCTTGCTATTTGGGTCCATAGTTGCAGTACATTCTATTTGCCAGTTAATTCTGTTTGCAATATTTGCAATTATCATTAATTGAAATTTTGTTCGGCCAGGTTCACATACTAGTGGATAATTTGGATATGGGAACTGTTAACTCTATCAATCTAAGGGCTGCACTTTCTGCTGCTCTCCTCCTTTTGCCATCCAAATTTACGGAGGTTTGTTTCTTTGCCAAGCTCACCATTGTAGAAATAATAAATCCATCATACGGTTTTTTTTCTTCAGGAGGACCTGTATTCCAAAATATGTAGCCTCTCTTATATGGGTGACTTGCGCATGCTTTTTGCAGAGGACAAAAATAAGGTGAAGTTTGGCACAGCTTGCCTCAAGTACTTGATCATAGGCTATAATTATGTTGGCATGCTTCATACTTTCTATGGAATTGAAGGTTGAGAATAATTACTGGTAGCTGAGAATCTTGGCTACTTTAGCTTATAATTTCTTCAGTAAGCTTTAGTAATGCCTCAATCACATGTTACATGCCAAATGTGATCCTTTATAATCTAAAATTATTATTTTGAACAACCTAATAACGTATTTATGATTTACAAGGTCCAGGTTTCACATCCACTCTCTCAATCATCTTCCTTTTCTTTTTTGAAAGTTTTCCTGGCTCATCAAAATGTTTCTCTAGCGAACATTTGCATCTGTATTTTCCTGTGAGATTGCTGGTTTACAAGCCATTTGGCTAAAACTTGGTGGATGGCCCATGTGATAAATATCCACATGCCACAGGTAAAGAAGATTGTGCAAGGGCAATTTGGTCTATTTCAATCCATGTACAAACCATTTCTCCAAGAATACGAGGGTAAAGAGCTGCTGAGATTGTCATTGTTCAGTGGTCACCAAGAAAATATCTCCCAGGTCTACTTAGACTCCAAGTTCTCAATTTAAAGCTTGTTCAATTTGCACCTTTGATAGGAATTTTCTATGGTGTAATCTATTGTTTTTCGGATGATTAAACATCTATTGCCTTTGATGCACCCATAATATCTCTTTAGTGTCTTGTTTATTCCATTTATTGTTATTCATGATTTTGGATGCAGTCAGCAGGAGTCTTTTATCCCACATATCATGAAAACATCATTTCTGGTTATGCATTTATGTGATGCAGAATTCCACGGAAGTGACCATTTGCATTTTTGTTTTTTCAGATGGTTTTTATGAAGCACTAGTAAACTTAGAAACAAGTTAAAATTTTTTACTGAATTAAGGGCTTCTTATGGGCATCTTCGGGATCCTTTAAGTCCGGCAATGCTTTGGGATGTACTCCTAAACTAATTGTTATTTTTAAACTTTTGAGGAATCCTTAGTCATAAGGTAAAATATTGTCTTAGCTCAATACTTATTGCTAATGACATAGGATATTGGCAGCACTATTATTTATGCATACATGTAAATCTATGTTTTACTAAAGCCATTTCTATCTACATCTAGAATCCTGATGCATTCAAGTCTTTTAAAACCAGGATTGTGGTTTGCCAGTGACTCGTGCTCTTGTTCGTGCATTGCCACCACTAGTCAGAAGCAAAATGGGGATGAAGCTAGGACAGGAGAAACAATTGACTGATTCTGGTATGTGGCCTTGTTGTTTTTTTATTATTATTATTATTATTTTTTATATTTTTTATATTTTGAAGATTTTGTGGTACTCAAATTCGATATTTGTATTGTATCACAGTGGTTTGTTTCCAGATTTCAATATGTGGCCCTTGTAAAACATGCTTAGATATTTGGAGGGCAAGCCTGAGCCTGTCACATTTGATTCTAACCAACTTGCAAATTTTATCTTTGACATGAACAAGAATTATATGATAAGATTACTTTTCTTTTTTACCTCAAATTTCCAGGGCGAGTTTTCCATGAGGTCATAATTGATTCAAGAGAAGAGGCTGCAAAATGTATGCAGAAGGTACTAAGGCGTACTGTGTTGGTTTCTAGTGCGAGGCAAGCTGTGTCTGGTCTCCTGTCTGTAGGTGGTATTAACGCCACTAGATACCTTGCTAGTAAAATGCTAAAAGCTTTAAAATCATGGACATGAAATCGGACATGTTTATACTTCTTTCTATCTAATTTTAATACACAACTTGAAATGAGTTTGGCTAGACTACAAGTTGTTCTTGTATGAGAGAGATAGACAGTCTATTGGATATATTCCATATGCAATAAGATCATTTTTTTTTTTCAAATTTTTATTTATTTATTTATTTATTTTAATTTCCCTTTTTTTTCTCCAATTTTTTTATCTTGCTATATTTTGTGGTTTGGAAGTGATGGCAATGAGAATGGTTTATTTTGCATTAATTATGCTTTTGTGTTATGTTTTGGCCAAAAGCATACCTCAAGTTCCGACTGACTCAACGTTCATGAATATAGCCTATCTTTTTCTTAGCTTAGCTATTTAACATTTGCGAAGATAGCTTATTAACTCAGTAACGGGTTAGTAACTCAGTGTTCGTCAAAAGTCGATTTTTAGCTTAGCTAAGAGATCTAACATTCATGAAGATAGTTCATTAACTTAGTTTGCTTAATGACTAAGGTTTCACGAAGATAGCACGCTTTTTATCTTTGACTTGGTGAGATGGGTCAATAATGAAGTGCTGTCATTGATTTTTTTTTCCCCTATATTTTGAAATCAATTGTAATTATTCAATTTGTAACAAAGGATTAGAAATTTGAAGGTGACACTATCTAAAAATCTAACGTTTTAGCATTCTATGATTGGCTCAATGCACCAACTACACTGAATAATTACTCTGTAGCTCCAGGTTTTTCTTTTCCTGTTGTTTTGGGGCCAGAATCGTTGACTGAGCACATGGCTGTGTTTCTACAACTCAAGTCAATTTTGGCGGTCCATTATCTAGATAGGCATGCACATATATTTCCATTCCACTCATTGCTGACTTTATTAATGTACATAGGCATGGGCAAATTCTACCAAACTGATGAAATTGAATCCAATCGAACTGATTCGTTCAATTTATTAATTTTCAAATTATTTAATTTGATTTTCAGTTTATATAAAAGAGTTTCCATTTGATCGTAAAAATTTTAAAAATAACCACGTTGTTAATTTAAAATTTTAATTAAAATTAAAATTTTAAACCGAATCAAATCAAATCAAATCAAATTAATATTGTCAGCAGTGAGATAATCTCATACATCAATTTTATCAATATTTGACTGTCAGAGAAAGACAGAAAGGTTGAAATTTGGTGCCATGGTTTTCGTCACCATATAGACTTAATACAATATGGCAGTCTTTAATATATATAGACTTAATCGTTGACTTAGACGGATTAAAAACTAATAGTTATTATTATTAAATAATAATTTTATTTATATAACTTTTTTATTATATTTTTAATAAATAATAGATGAGCAATCATTATATTAAATTAATAAATAAAATTTAATAAAAATTTATTGAAAATAGTAAAATTTAATAAGGGTACAATAAACAATTTAAAAATTAACTATAATAAAAAAAATGAATTATCTTTTTTTTCGACAAAGGAAGTATATATATTAATTGTAATGTAAGAACGTAATCCACTCAAATATAATTTTAATACATTTTAGCAAATATTTATTATCATTAAACAATCAAAGTTGAAAAGTTAAGACATCATAAACATTATTTATGGAAAAAAAAAAAGTGCACACTCTTACTCCACTTTAATGGCAGTAAATGAACATTTTAGACAAATCAATGTTCCAATCATTTTCTTAACTCATATGAAAAACTCGAATATATCTATTAAAATGGAATGAAAGGAGTATTAAAGTTAAATTTACATATATAGGATGCTAATGTGTCATGGAGAAAGGAACGTGAAATTCTATTAAATTTGATATTTAATAATATTAATATTATTAGATGATATTTATAAAATCAAAAAAATATTAATTATTTTAATTCAATTTTATCTTTGACCAGATATCTAAAATAAACTGTATCTGAACATTAATTAATGATAATTTCATCAATTTTCTAAAATTAAGGTGATTCAATCATTTTTTTTATTTCTTATGAAAAATTAAACGTTAAATCTAACGGAACGGAAAAAGTAATATGTAATATTTCAATCCCAGTGATATAAAGAGTAATGGCAGCTTAAACGGCATGTTGAACAGGACAGGGCCAATTGGATAAGAGCTGAAGGATAATTTGAAGGGAAAGAAAATGATATTGTAATTTTGCAAAAGGACAATCTAAAAATTATTTGTGTAGAATTGCCAGCAAATTCGTCAGAATATAAATTAACACCCAAGAAATTGTGAACCACTCAAATGCAGAAGACAAGTCTGTTTTGTTTGAATCTGCATTTTCAATAGCTGAACAGGATCTTACAAATTTGTCTCTATGTTGGATGTAGATTCAGTGACTAATATATTGATAGGATCTACATATCAAAATGCATATAACAAATCACTAGATAGAGAGTAAAATATTAAAATTAAAAATTAAAAAAAGAAAAGAAAAGAGATTCCATGGAAGAACAGGGTGGTGAAGTCCAACACAGAAGTTATTGGAGATTCAGTAAACAAGATTTCTTACCAGAAGAATCATTTCAAAGCTGGGCTAACTACCGATCTGCACTAGCACAAACGGGTTTTCGTTTCAAGGATCGACTAATAAGTCGATCAGAAGATGCTAATGAGATTGGAGAACTCCGGAAACAAAGTGAGAATGATATGAAACGATGTCTCACCTGGTGGGATCTCACTTGGTTTGGATTTGGTGCAGTAATCGGAGCTGGTATCTTCGTGCTCACCGGCCAAGAAGCCCACATCCATGCAGGACCTGCTATTGTGTTGTCCTATGTTGCTTCAGGATTTTCAGCAATGCTATCTGTTTTCTGTTACACCGAATTTGCAGTTGAAATACCGGTGGCTGGTGGATCATTTGCTTATTTAAGAATTGAATTAGGAGACTTTGTGGCATTCATAACAGCAGGAAATATACTTCTTGAAAGCATTGTTGGCAGCGCAGCAGTTGCTAGAGCATGGACTTCCTACTTCACAACTCTTCTGAATCGTCATCCAAATTCTCTACGCATCCATACAAATCTAAGTGAAGGCTTCAATCTGTTGGACCCAATTGCTGTTGGGGTTTTAGTCATTGCTGCAACAATTGCAATGATTAGCACAAGGAAAACTTCATTACTTAACTGGATAGCAACTGTAATCAATACTTTAATCATTTTATTTGTGATAATTGCAGGGTTTGCTCATGCAAACACTTCCAATTTGACCCCGTTTTTGCCTTTTGGAGCTGAAGGGATCTTTAAGGCAGCTGCCATTATTTACTTTGCCTATGGAGGATTTGACAGTATTGCCACCATGGCAGAAGAAACCAAAAATCCATCAAGAGATATACCATTAGGACTTGTTGGATCAATGTCAATTATCACTGTGATATACTGCTTGATGGCACTTTCACTAAGCATGATGCAGAAATACACAGATATAGACGAAAATGCAGCTTACTCTCTTGCATTTCAGAGTGTAGGGATGAATTGGGCAAAGTACCTGGTAGCACTTGGTGCACTGAAGGGGATGACCACTGTTCTTCTAGTAGGGGCACTTGGACAAGCACGGTATACCACTCATATTGCACGAGCTCACATGATTCCTCCTTGGTTTGCTCTTGTCCATCCGAAGACTGGAACACCAATAAATGCCACACTTTTGATTACCATTTCGAGTGCTATCATTGCCTTTTTCTCAAGCCTGGATATCTTGTCAAGCTTGTTATCACTGAGTACCCTGTTTATCTTCATGATGATGGCTGTTGCACTTCTGGTGAGGAGGTACTATGTGCGGGAAACCACACCGCAAATAAACCTCATTAAGTTAGTTGCCTTTCTGCTGATTATTGTTGCATCTTCCATGGGGACTGCTGCTTACTGGGGATTGAAGCCCAGTGGATGGTTTGGATATATCATTACTGTTCCTTTTTGGTTCCTTGGGACTATGGGGATAGATATGATTTTACCTCAGCAGAGAAAGCCAAAGGTTTGGGGAGTTCCACTTGTTCCATGGCTTCCTTCCTTGTCAATTGCAACAAACATATTTCTCATGGGATCTTTGGGTCATAAGGCTTTTGAGAGATTCGGGATCTGCACAATTGTAATGCTGCTTTATTATGTTTTCCTTGGTCTCCATGCAACTTACGACATGGCCCATCCACAACAGAAGCCAGAATCATTTGAAGAGAAGGATGACAACATTAAAAGAGAAGGACCTTGAACCATTGTTATCCCTTACCCTGCAAAATACGCAATCTTCATATTAAGACACCTTCTGAAACTAATAATCTGAAGCACACATCATATTAAAACCAACTGATCAATAATACTTGATGTTTAAAGTCAGTAGAAATCCAAACTCACCAAAACTCATAGTTGGCTTAAAGCCTTACACCAATCATCAGCTTTAACTCTTTCAGATTTTTAGGATGCTCATAATAAATGGACAAAGCATATGTAAGAAGATTTCAGTCTATACATTTGTCAATGATATAGTTTTGATACAAGAAAATTGATTTAGGATTAACAAAAAGCAGCACCCCAAAATTTATAACTTTGAGGCTATATTGAAGTAAAACAGAATGCTTGAATTGCAAAATTACCTATGCAAGAGAGTGAAAAAGTGCCAATCTGGATGGAGTAGAAGTACAACAAACCCACCATCTTGTATGATACCTAAATAAAATCATATGTAGCAATTAAAGAATGAGGGGGCTATTACTCTCAAGACCAAGGCAAAATGACTGAAATGGAGAAATCCGACAAACATCAGTTGTGGCCAAACAAAAATGCTAGTTTAATTGAAGGGGAAGTTCAATCCATCCATTCATCCAACACAAAATGACGTATGGCAAGCAACATTGAGCAATGAAGAGAAAACATGCATGCAAAATTTGTGGTAGAGTTGAGGATGTCAATATAGATGAGTGGAAATAAAGGACTAGGTAAGAAATTATTCCATTTATAGAAACCTTGAAGTGATACTTATTAAGGATAAGGCAGGGAAAATTTCGACTGTCTGGCAGCAGAGTCCAAATTACATTCTTATGTCATTCTTAGTCTGCCTCCTGCCTTTTACACTCATAATTTGTATGAGGTCTATGGTGGAGCTTATGGAGAATGTAGTCCATAGCTAAGTAAACTGAAGAAACATATCCATAGGCAGATCCAACTAGATTGAAATTGGATATGAGAAAATTTGCAAGTGTACTATTTCAACCCATTAGATAAGATTCCAGAAGTTTATCCAAATTCAAGTTTTGCTTCCTAGTCTTCGAAAAACCAAACTAAATATAGGACATAAAAAAATGATAAATAATCCAAAAAAAAAAAATCACAAACAATAACCGTGAGCATTATATTAGCACCCAAAATATTGTTGTGGCTGTCCAAGCATAAGACAGAATGTGAAGTTGGAGTGATGTTCTATTAACAACTTGTGGAGCATTACTAACAATTAGAAAGCAGATTGCTGGAAAAAAATTGACAGAAAAGAACTTGAGACTTTTGTTTTCTTTCCATTTCCTGTCAATGATCAGCAAGAAATTCTCATAGATACGAGAGAAAAGCAACTATTCTAGGAAGTTACAATTGCAATGATAATAAGGAAAATGAAAAAGGAGAAAAAAAGAGAGCAAAACTAGCGTCCAAAAGCGAAGCTTATATTGGCATTACTAAGGTTCCAGGCTATCCTTTTTCAGTTGGAAAAAGAAAGGGAAAGAAAGAAAAGAGCTCAACCTTTTTATTATATTTGTTCTGTTTTCCACTTTTATTCCTTCAAATGATTTCATAACATAAATCAAACAAATCTTGGTTTTTGTTTCAACATTGCCTATATTTTGATTTGCTAAAGGCTTTGCTGATTTCAATAAAAAGCCTTAAGGAATATCTCCCATTCTTCCTCATTCCTTTCATTCATCTTTTCTGCCATTAAATAAAGGATTCTCTTTCAATTTCATATCCTCACAAATTTTAGATTCACTCTTCCATTGTCTTCTTCCAGAGTTCCAGTTTCCCTCCGCTATTTCCTTAGCGATGTCATTTTTTTTGGAAGGTGGTGAAAACAAATAATAGCAGCTTGTCCCCATTGCCAAGGGTAGCTTTGGGGTGATTCCAATTTCCATCTCCTTCCACCACATCAAGTTGCGTGCCTTTGGTGGTTTGATAGGTTTCCAATGTTGGTAGACGTATAGTGGTTTCAGCTGCAGTTTCCTTTTTTCCGGTAATTTAATAGTGTAGTGTTCTGATGATCTTATTAATAGCAGCTAAAATACTGGAGGTAAAGGAAAGGCAACATAACAAAATTCCTGAAGGCACATTTTGTGCTGTCGCTAGTTATTTCGGGACTGGGATTTGGCAATCCTTACAGACCTTGTGGTATGCAGATTTCCCCTTATTCTAGACTAGCCAAGTACTGAATATCAAGAATCGCGTCCAATTGAAGGCACAACACAATGTACTATCAGGGTAAGGTTGAACCTAAAGCCTATTGAGCATTGTGTGCCACATATATTCACCCTACAGAAATTTCATGCTGAGGAAATATTTGCATTATGGGCATCTTAGCCCCATAGTGTGCATAGAGATCCTCCCCTAAGGAGACATCTTCCCCACTTTCCAAGTATGATGGCCCCCCCTTCTAGCTTACCATTAGAGAGCTCACCTAAGGGCCAATGCCGTCCATTAGCCACAAGGCTGGCAAGAAGCATTATGCCAAACTGGTTCCCCCTTCTAAGAATGTCTTAGTAATATTTTCAGTTCTAGCAAGAGGATACATCACTATATTTAGCTATTAAACCTCCACAATTATGAAAATACAAAAAAAAAAAAAAATATGAATTTCCATGCTGCCCTTAAAGTGGTCGGAGATCAACCCGTTAAATCTTGCCTCACACTTAAACAATTGATGACCTTGTTGAATGAAGTTCTTGAATCTGCCCCAAGGAAATACAGTCTCACTTCAATCTTCTCCTGCTTACTCTTCCTTACATCACACTTCCATCAACCACATGCTGGCTTGAATGTATACTTACTGTCCACTTGCATCATTATAATCGTCTATATCAAGAGTTTTGCCTACTTATACCTTGTTCTTCAACTCCACCAACCTTTTGTGGGGGAACTTCCTGTTGCAACCCACTACCAGCTCCAAGCGACAGAACAAGTTAAACAACAGGGATGAGGTTACAAGAGGTACACATGCAAGAAAAAAAAAAAAAAGAAGCAACAGCATAGCTTTGAATGCATCCTTAGAACTTATCTCTTTTATTTTTAATTCAGTTTATATGCATGGAAGTTAAGTTGTTTCTTTAGGGCATGTGTTATATTTCAGTTTTAGTGGGTTTGTGTATTTGGAGTTATGCAATTGTGGGTAGTAGGCTCTTTTCCATGAACTGAATGTCTATTCAATTACAACATGAAATGTCAAGCAAGCAATTAATTCTCAAAGTTCTCGGTTTTTTATAAGATGGAAGGATTCTCTCTACTAAGCCCTTAAACCAGCAATCATAACTAGAAACAAGAACTTATGTTTACAAATAACAAATTCCTATCATTGGAAAAATCCATTGCAAGAAAGCATGTCTAACCATACAAAAGATAACTGACGTTTGTGTATTTCAGCAATACATGAGGAAGTTTGTATATCTTACCCAAAATGCAAAGAACATTTTTTGTCTCCTTTATCAGACTTGCTTATTTCCTTTCAAGTAAAATACACAACCTTGAACAACAAATTTCAACAAGAAAAAGAAAAACAGATAAGACATTAAGACTATAATGCCTCTATGAATAAAACGAAAGCAAAATACAACATGACACAGGCACAATGCTTTTCTATGAAATCAGCAACGCACTAATGGAAAGGAAGATGATACTAAAATCTATAGGCAACAGATGAAATGCATCCAGTTTTAGGCTCACATGCCCCCTCATCTTGGGGCTGTAAATAATTCAAGTCCAGTCTCATCAATCTTATGCATCTAAAACAAAAATAAGAATTCAAAAACTAAGTTGTAAATGTATCAGCTTCAAATGTACAAATAAAAGAGTCAATTTGCAAGGGATGATATCTCCATTCTATATCCTTCACTAATTTTGAAGCTTTCAACGCAGCCACCTTTCTCATTCTGCATAAGTTCTTTCTATCAATCCTTAAACGAAAGCAAAATACAACATGACACAGGCACAGTGCTTTTCTATGAAATCAGCAACGCACTAATGGAAAGGAAAACAATACTAAAATCTATAGGCAACAGATGAAATGCATCCAATATTAGGCTCATATGCCCCCTCATCTTAGGGCTGTAAATAATTCAAGTCCAGTCTCATCAATCTCATGCATCTAAAACAAAAATAAGAATTCAAAAACTAAGTTGTAAATGTATCAGCTTCAAATGTACAGATAAAAGAGTCAATTTGCAAAGGATGATATCTCCATTCTATATCCTACACTAATTTTGAAGCTTTCAACACAGCCACCTTTCTCATTCTGCATAAGTTCTTTCTATGAAAGTCCATTTTGGAACACCCCAAATGCGTTAATAATAAACAACTTGGGATAGACTAATCTTGTGTTAGAAGTTCTTCTAATTGATTGAGCAAAATAATAATAAAGTTGGACTCACTTGACACATTGTTTAAAATCGAGGATCCCTCATGAAATCCCTATATATTTAACTCTATAATGTTGTATGCAATCTTCTCCATTGAATTGTTTATTTTTAATATGAAAAGTATTCCCAAGGAACTGTATATTGCTGTGCATAAATTTCGAGTTCTGGCTCAAGAGAAAGAAAGGTTAGACGACTCCATCAGAAAATTATTCAAAATTCAAGTACTCCCACAAAATTATCCATATTTATTTATCACTTGCATGTTATATTCAATCTTTTTCAGTAGTACATCAATGATTGTTCAATTTTTTTTTTCATATAGAGTAGAAATAAATAAATTTATCTAACATTGATCATCAACTGCATATTTTGTAAGCCCCACTCACCACAGAATTACTTAATCTATGATGTAATAAGAAAATTGCCTACTTCACACACTCACACACAGTTATTCACCAAAAGTTAGATGTTATTTGAGTTTAATGAAGCCTGCAAAGTAAAAGCATAAGAGTTGTATATGCATACCTAAAGAATCAACAATATAGATTGCTCCAACACTTGTCAATCACTGCTTGAATCTTCGTAGGTTTACATAGCTCTTGAACCACTCTTGCCCAAGTAGAGGCTTTTGGTGGTAGAAACTTCTGCAACATGACCACTACAATCTTAGAGGCACCTGAAATTTTCTGTCTCTTTAATAAGCGAACAACAAGCTCGTCAAGAAACTCTCTCCCATCTTGAGGTGGGTCTAGTTTTTCTCTTAACATTCTCAAGAATATGTTGCAGGTAACCAAGTCAGGATCACATTCCCGATCTAGCATCCTATTTAGTAGATCAACAGCATGAGAGATGCCACTTTGCTTGTATAAAGCATTGAAAAGTATGTTATATGTGACCACATCCGGTTGAGAATCAGGTCCCAAACAAAGCATCTCATTATAAAGTTTCAAAGCCTCTCCTACTAAGCCAGCATCGCAAAGGCCCTGAATCATTGAACTATAAGCCACAACATCAGGCCTACATCCTTTCCCCAACATTTGTGCCCACACCACCATAGCCTCCTTCACATTCCCATCCTGACATAGCCCATGAATGAGTATACTGTAAGAAACCTCATTCTGGAGATTATTCTTTACCGTGACTGTCCATATTTCAATGGCTTTATGGCTATTACCTGTCTCAAAGAATCCCCTCATCAAGGAGCTATAGGTGAAAGCATTTGGCTTACAACCCTTATTCACCATATCAGAAAGAATTTTCATTGCTTCCTCTGGCTTTCCTTCTCGACAGAAACCATCTATAAGAGTACTGTATAGAACAGTGTTAAGTTCACATCCTTTCTCTACTGATTCATTGAACAATTTTATTGCCTCTTGAGACTTTCCCTCCTTAAACAGTCCACTAACCAGCACTGAATAAACATATTCATTCGCATGATACCCTCTTTCTTCCATCGAAACTAACAAGCGAACCCCATCAAGCGCTCTCCCTTGCTTAACTAGCCCATTAATTATTGTCCCATATGTAACTTCATTAGGCACACATTTACTCATTACCATCCGATCCAAAATACTAAGTGCTTTATCCAATTTCCCCTTCAAACACAAACCATGAATAAGCGTGTTATATGTCACTTCATTAGGAACACAGCCTTTAAGAAACATATTGTCAACAAGCTTTGTCACACGTGCCAGATCACCCTTCTTGCATAACCCATTAATCAACACATTAAATGTAACTGGATTAGGAAAACAACCCTCAACCTGCATCTCATCTAATAATGAAACTGCCTCATCAATCCTTCCCTCTTTGCAAAGCCCATCCATCAATGTACAATAAGTGTAAGCATCAGGTATACAATTCCTTACAGGCATCTCTCTAAACAATTCAATTGCATTATCGACCAATCCTAGCTTAAACATGGCCTTAATAACCAAGTTAAAACTAAGCACATTAGGTTGTATATTCATATTTTTCCCACCAACAACATAATTATAGAACTCCAGAGCACGAGTATAAAGACCCTCTTGAATAATAACATTAAGAACTGAGTTAAATGACTTTACAGTTCGTTTACACTGAAATTCACTCCCCATTCTATCAAATAAACCAATGGCCTTTTCAGGTAAATGAGCTTTCCCGTAAGCCTTAAACATAAGAATAAAACTCTTCTCAGTAAAGACTCTATTTTCAAGTCTCATACGATCCAAAATCTTCTCCAAAGACTTAAAATCACTGGAAGTGGCATATTTTTGAATGAGGGAATAAAAAGTTGAATCACCCAACTTGTATGAACCCATGTTTGAGGCAGACTTGAAGATTTTACCAAATGTAGGGGACTCAGGTTCATTTCTATTTTCATTATCATCATATCTATTCTGTTCATTACTGTTTTGGGATTCAGTTCCAATAATTTCATTGGATGGAATTGAAAGAATAGAAAAGTGAAAATGCAAAGAGTCGAAAGGGAACTTACATAGAACATAGAAGTTGTTGACATGACTGAGTCTCTTGAGGATTGATATGTTGTATAGAGAGCAGTTTGGCATGGATATTTCAATTTTTTTTTTTTTTTCTGGGTGTTTGTTTGCAGCTAGGGCTTCTGAGACAGGGTGCAAAATATCTATACACACATAGCCTGGGTACAGTTCATAGTAGCCATGCTCGCCTGAGGTTTAATATATTTGCATTGGGTATTGCAATATTAGGGCTGATCAAATTAAGAGTAGCTACGCGTTCTTGCCTGTGCAAAATTGAGGCGAATTAGGCATGGAAATAAGCTTTTTTTTTTTTTTTTGTCTGAAGTTTCTTTTCTGGGTTGTCTGGAATGAGTATTTTTTGTATCTGTCTCTATGCAACGGTGGTTTTCAAAGGAGTGATTGAAGCGGCGGAACTGCTAGTCGATGACTGTGGAATTGTTGCAGAGCGCCGAGGCTTTGTACTGAAATTGGTGATGGGAATTTGAAATTCAGGGAACCTAAAACGGTATCATTTGAAGTGGTCAGGATGGCCGTTTTATCCTGTGCAAAAGGAATAATTTAGCAAAGTTTTGTTACCGGTTTTTTTTCTTTTTTTTTATGAAAAACAAAATATTGTTTTCGATTTTTATTGGTAGACCACGTAAATGCATTCCTAGATTTTATTATTTTAATATTATAACATTCTAAATTTCTATTTTGAGCCATCAAATATTTCAATTTATAATTAAATATATTAAATATTTTAATTTTTAAAATTATTTTATTAAATATCTATAAATCAATTAAACACTCATTAAAAATTTAAAATTTATAAAAATTATTATTGCTTAAGTTATGCCAATTATACATATCAAATTTATATTTTATAGATAAAAACTAAAAAATTTTAAAAATTATTAATATTAGTGTCGAAAAATAAATAATATTATTAAAATTTTACAAATTTAAGTATACGGTAGATCATCTGCAGTGTTTAAGATGTCATAAAATAGCTTTTTTTTATTGTTTGTTTTTCAAAATCTATTTTCTACCATGAACTATTGTTTATATATATACAGTACAAGGCAATCAAAAATCATCTGCGATTTTAACTTTTTTTGTACAAAATTTAGAGAGAAATTATAGAGGAAAGTATTTTTATCTCATATTTTTATACGTACAGGTATAGAGGTATTTATAACTTTCTAACTCTTTAACCTTATCTCTAACTCTAACAAAATGATAAAGATAAATTTATTTAACCTTATCTCTAATTCTAGCAAAGTGATAAAAATAAATCTGTTACAATGATAATTATCATCTAAAAACAAACTAATTCTGATATTATAACACGTTAAAATTATTCTGGCTAACATTTTTAACCATTGGATATATATTGAATCAATTACAAGTTATTAGATTTAAATTAATGAAATAGTTCAATTATTATACATAAATGCATTGTAAAGATATTTGTGTAATTTCATATATTAAATTTTATTAACACGTTTTTACTTTCTGGGAGTTCAAGAAATCAACCGAACATAATTACCAACGTGAGCTTTATATATTTCAACATGAGCTTCATGAGATTGATTCTCTCAGAATTCTCTATCAAGCACTCATTAACCAACCAATACCTTAATATGTGAAAACGAAATCTCTCTTCATATATTTCAACATGTGCTTTTCTTTCCTCTTTTGTTTAATTTTAATTTTATTTGTTTTCACTTATTTAATTTTTTGGAATTTTTTTTTTTTTTTTGGTTTTCTAATGAAAATTGATTGATGAAAAAATTTCAAGGGATCGTTATTGTTTTCCTTTGTTTTTTTGTTATTTTTTTGATAAAAAGTTATTTTTTGATTATTCTTTTGGGTTATATGTTTACTTGGGAGATTAATTTTTTATCCGATTGGGGAGATTGGAGAGAAAAATTTGAAGTGATTTATATTTTTATGATTTTGACTTTTCAAAACTGCAAATAGGCTAAATTCGAGTTGTTGAAATATAATGTTTCCATATTTGAGGGATTGATTCTGAATTTCATCATTTAAATGTTTATGGAGATATATTTTTTTT
Organism: Jatropha podagrica; assembly: GCA_947857235.1. Classification (NCBI taxonomy): domain Eukaryota; kingdom Viridiplantae; phylum Streptophyta; class Magnoliopsida; order Malpighiales; family Euphorbiaceae; genus Jatropha; species Jatropha podagrica. The sequence continues at coordinate 29,959 of CANUEP010116674.1, read as the reverse complement.
TCTTCTAATTTGTAAATATTCCATTTTTTTTTTCTTCTCAATGATATTGGAAAAAACAATATGATTGCAACTACAAAATTGGGCCAAAGAAATAAATGGTTACAATATATCTAAAATTGGACAAAAATAAAAAAGAATGAGTAGTGCTAAATAGCACAAGTTGTGCTTTAAATTATCCATAATAATCTTAATATATTTAAGGATTTTTTTAGTGGGGAAAAGAGAGAGATTCTTTTTTTCGGTATAAATTTTAAATTTTATATTCTTTTGCAAGGATAACTGCCACCCGCGCTCGATATACATCAAAATAATCATAATTTGTGCTCTCAATTTCTAGAAATTTTGTTGATTTCATAAGAGAATTCTAAAATTTTCCGAACTCAAATCCAAATCTCGGGTCACAAGATCCTTCCACCAAATCTTTAAAATCAACACAAAATCAAGTTTAGTTCATAAAAAATTATGAATTTAAACTTGTCTCGCCGAGGATTATGGCTAAAATCATAAACTCAACTGGAAAGCTCAAAAATAACAAAACTGAAGTATTTAATCGGCAAAAATAAGAACTTAATCGACCAAATGACGATCGAAGATAGGCTTTTTGTAACTAAATGAGTATTTTATTACCTTATTCTCGTTAAACAATGACCAAAATTCTATTCTATCATAAAAGGAGAGCAGCAAGTCTCTATTTATAGTTTAGTTCGATCTGATTGAGTTCGGTTCCATCTGAATCATAAAAATATTGATGTTCTAGCAATTTAACTTGTAGTATTATAATCAGATTAGACTAAAAAATAGATACTTTACATATTTTGCTTAATCATTAGAAGATTTTTTATATCCATATAAAATAATGACAATCTAAAAAATCGAGATAATTCTAGAAATTAAAATACTATACCTTAACACATGTAATTAATTCGATGTCAAGATATTTCAAATCATTAAAATATAGTTAGAAAAAATTATAATTTTATCCCCATAATTTACCGTAAATTACTAATCTATCCATGTATTTTAAATAACAAGCTCATATTTTGATCCATTACACATAACTGTCGTTGCGTATATTTTATTTCAATTTCTAGTACAAGTCAAAAGAAAAATAAATGGTCAAAAGAGAGAGATAATACTGTTGCCCAACAATACCCTTAAAACTCTCTGTCATCCTCTTCTTCTGGGCTTTTTAAACGAATGTTGCCACTGTGGTCAGTCGCTGACAAACCCTCTTCTAGTTCTATGCTCTCAACACCATCCTAGTTATCATTGTGGATATTACTATCACCAAACTCACTTCTAGCTGTGTTCCCATTCCTTATGCTACCGTGCTTAGCTATCATCAAATTAGCATCGCCGCTGTGCACACTTCATAATCAAGATTATTTTGGGTCTTGGGAGTGAGATAAATTATATTCCAAAATCATAGAAGGAAGTGGCATTGATATACAAATATTAGAAGGGAATAGATAGAATTCAGGTTGTGCTTCAGAAAATGATGCAGTAATAGAGGTGTGGCTGTTAATATCTTATTCTGCATTTGTTTATTCTTTTTGCTTGGAAAATGGTGTTTCTTTTCTCTTTAGCATTGTCATTACATTATTTTAGATCTTTACTGAAGAAACTGTTGTCGATCTCCTATGTTGGATTCAATAGAAGAAGGAAAAAATCCAAACCCTAGAAATTAGATGGCATTTTCAACCTTTAATAGAAATTCAATGGTAAAAATGCAAAATTTAGATACAATAAATATTTTCATGAAATGCTGATCATTCTGATTCACTACGGCAGGCTTGATAGAAACGCTTTAAGACGAAATGTACCTACAAATTTAAACAATCTTGCAAGCGTCACTGAATGGCAATATGATCTCAAATGATATGCCGAAAAGATCTAAACAACCATGGAATAAAACACCAAAACACATGATTTCAGCATGCAGTTGAGGGTATTTTAAGTAAATTCCAAAAAGACAGAGAAGAAGATAAAGCAATCAATATGTCATTTACCAACTGGACAAAACTAGTATTAACACTTAAGTTGAATGGCAAAAAAAATCAATCCTAGTGTCGTTGGTACTTACTCAGTATCTCAATTATCAGCAGAAAGATGCCATCCGCTCATTCTTCAATCCATCAACTTGACTTTGCTCCAATGAAATTCAGGAATTTGCTATCAGAGTTTACCAACACTCTAAGTCCTCAATTAGTTCTCACAAAATGAAACATCTGAAAATTTTGTAGGACTATAGATATTGTATCGACTAATTTCCAAGTTCCACCATTAATAATTCAGAACATACAGCAGGTGTGACTTTTTTTTAAAATCTAAAAATACCAATTGAAAATTCAGAAAATAGTTCTAATGCAGTTTAGAATAAAGCATTTATTTTCTTGCAAAACTTTTTCAATGCAGGATATTAAAAACCAATGCATTCAGTAGCCAACTAGACATGGATGAAAGCCTTGGTCCACTGCTTCAACTTGTTGATCTGCAGAATAATAATGTTTCTTCTCTAGCACTAACTGCAGACTATAAAAATAAACTAATGTGAGAAATTTGATAAACCCAGAAAAAATTTAATTAAACTGTGTTGTTTATGCTTTCCATCTTACATCTTACTATGCCCCTTTGCTCAGACTTGTAGGAAATCCAGTGTGCTCTGCACTCTCAAATGCTAGTTATTGTCAACAATTCAACTCCAGCAGCATCCCTAGCGGAACTGTCGAAGCCGCCTTGCTGGAAGGCAGCACGTAAAGTGACCGCCTGGAGAAAGAATATGGGCAAACGACTAGTAAACATATAACCAGAAAGAAGACCTTGGATTCATCTGGTTTTCCATAAACTTGAACTGAGATCATATTTATTTTGTATACCAACGAGAAGAATTTAGCACATGAATTTTTTTTTTAAATGGGAGAATTAGAGACACTGATCTCACTTTTCATGTCCTGTATAATATCTCCGTTTTTTCAAAATATGTGGTTAATTATTTGGGTTTTACAAATCAAAACTTCGACCCCCATAAATAACAGTTCAAATCGAAACATTTGATCCAAAAAACATAATCCGAAGCTCTATAATCTTATTTTTCTAGAAAAGAGATGATTATTTCAGTGGAGAAGAACCTAATGAATATTCATCTTTAGCACCCGGTGCAAGAAAATTCGAAAACAATCCAAAGTAATACTTATGTTGAGAGTATTGTAAGCCAAGAAGCCTTTGTTTTACTGGTATCACACCAAATGTAACAAAGCAAATGGCCGAAGTTTCCACCCTGCCTGCACAACAGACCATGTCAAAGAAGGCAAAATGAAGCTGAATTGTAAGGAAAAGTGAACGAAAGGAAAATTTTCAAATAATCCAAATGATAAACAAGATCTCAAGATCAAGCAACTAATTAGTGTCAAATGAACAAAGGGAAAATTTTCACTCTTTTCCCTAAACCTGACCATTTTGAACAGAAAACCGGCTAATGGATAACAGCATTCCATGAGCTCATTAAGGTAAAACTAAACATTCTTTAGAAGGAAAAAAAGCCTTCTCTCGGCTTCAGCATAAAACACATACAAGGAATCCATTAATTAGCTGCACAAGACATGGTTTGAAAGCAATAAAGAAGAAAGATAGACACACATGTATCAAGCAGATAAAACTACATATTGTAATGATTGTTCATAGATATCATGTGGAAGGAAAAATAAGAAATGGAATGAATTTTTATTGGAAACTTCTCTGTTTTCTCATAATGATCAAACTCACAGGACAATCTACAGTTTACACTTTACCCAATATGTGCATTAAGCACTAAGTTTACCTATTGACTAAATTGATAACATATTGTGTTTATGAAAACATCACATTCGAGCAAATAGGGTGCAAAACAAAAGGATGAAAAAACGGTGGAGCAACCAACATGGGATGATAAGTCTTCGGCTCACAGTAGCGAGTAAATGAAGGATAGACCACTCTTGGACGCACTGATTTGCAAATTCGGCTGCCAATGCTATACAAGAACCCCACATGCCTGCATTCATCAATTCCATAAACTGTCTTCAACTTAGAAAATACTGTTGCACTTAATAAACTATCAGACCCTGCTTGATGAGCGCCGCCAACTCGCTTAACTCGAAGAATCTTTGCTAACTTCTCTAACCCCAACTCGCCTTTGCATAAACCATCGCAGAATGTTGCAATATACTTGATATCAAAAACATAGCAACCAAACACATTTGCAACTAACTCAGTAAACTCAAGAGAAGATGGAGGCAGTGAGCTTTTGGTAACCATTGTAACCATGTGAGCCATATCATACAATCCATGGAAAGTAACCCACTTCAAATTCCTATGTTTGGCTAAAATATGAACAAAAGCATCTGAAAAGAAACCAATATCAATTCCGTCGTTCTTCAACTTTTCGAAATGAATACCATGGTCTTTCAGAAATTCTAAAGAATCATCTGTATACACCTCTGTTTGATCATCAAAAGAGAAATTGAATTCCCAGCAACCGGCGATATTGCCGTTTTCGTCAGATAAGGTGAGGCCCAATTGAATAAGTGTTGTTGCGTCCACATTATATTTCAAATTTGAATAGATAAGAGACTCACTGGCTTGTCTTGGAGTATCGACAAGAAAGCCTGGAAATTCAGTGTCGACACAAACAACCCTATGGAAATGAAGAAGGGAGTCTACACATTTCAGTTCGTCAACCAAATTGTAACGCCAAACAGGGATGATGGGATTCATGGCAGCATTAGAAAATATATGGCTCAATTCAATATACAATGTTATTTATAGAAACACTCATCTTTCCTTACTCTACATGGAAATCCAAACCTGACGTTACTTGGATTTCCAATTAGAAGAAGGATTATAAATTACAAATCTCTATTAACTTACGTCTGATGCCATATTGTAGGAAATCCAGCGTGAGCTGTTCTTCGCGTGAGCAAGGGATTAGACGCGTGAGCAACCGAGTAAGGAGCGCTGGCTGCCGCCATTGACGTAGTTTGCGGAGGTGATCTCCCAGCTGAGATATTGAAGACTTAAAAGCCTTCTCTCAGCTTAATTCGAATGCTTTATATCAAAGAACAAAAATAAAAATAAAAAAAATCCCAATTTTAATTTTACTTTGATCGACAATATTTTTCTCTTTTTTAATAAAAAATAATGCTTCTAAAAAAATATAAATTATAATATATAAAATTATAATATTTTTGCATATAATTTCAATAAATATCAATAAGTTATGAATAAAATTAAAAATTTAATAATTGATATTTTTAATATAATTTACAACCATGAATTAAATTAAATATATAAGAAATTAATAAACTGATATTTATTACTAAACCATAAGTTAATATTTAATATTTAGAAGAATATTTACCTTAAAACACTTTCAACCATGTACAATTAGCTCTAAATTTATATTGAGACTTTAGCATAATTAGATTAATATTAAGATTTCTAATTAATTTAATATTTTTATTTAGTTGATATTTCATGTTTTTTAATAATTTTTTAAAAATAAATAATTTGTAATTAATCAATAGAATTAGTTCTATTCTCACACTTGGCATGTGGATGTTATATAATATTTAAAAATAAAAATATTATTTTTATTATAATTAATAACTATTTTTAAAAATCCAAATAGCCAATATATTATATTTACTAATATACAAAAAAATTAAATAAAAAATATTTTTTTCTCAAATTCTAGGAGAAAGATCATTATATTAACATATGCATATATAAATCAAGTTTATAATTAAACTTAAAATTTCTAATTTTTATAAATATTTTAATAAATTTAAAAATAATATATTTAAGTATCAATTATTGAATTCATTTTGAATAAATAATCTAAAATTTAGTCGTAAATCCAATAAATATTAAAAACTTAAAACAAATTCATCGAAATTTACCTTGATTTGAAATAGGTCGAGCATTCTATCATCTCTCTTCAAAAAAAATAAAATATAAGTATTAATTTTGTCTAATATTTCTCTCTTTCACAACATTAGAAAATGAATTTTAATTTTAATTTCATTAAAAAAGCACCGTGAAAAATGAATTCTATGATTTGAGTGGCATTATGGTGAATAAAAATAAACATTTAACTATAGTAACAATAAATCAAATGCTTTTATATGGAATATTCTATTATAAATTACAAAATCATATTTTAATTGATAATCAAAGAAAATTGAATACACTTTTCAATCACATCGCCATCATCACATTAATCAAGCTCACATCAATAAAATGTTATGAAAATAATTGAAGTAACTCATTTCTTTTTATTGAAAGAATGATTGATTTTCTTTAAAATTTTATTTATATTGAACTGGATATCTATAAAAATTCCGTAACAATAGAAAAAAATAGATAAAATAAATATTATTAATATTATTAATTTAATTAATTATTTAAAAATTAAAAATATTATTAATGATATTAAGTACTCAATTAATTATATTAAAAATAATTTTTTAAAAAATATAAAAATTATTCCAAACATAATAAATTAATATTTTGCCGCATAAATATTTTAATAATCTAAAATTATGCTACATAAACTTTTGTGCCTTAGCTTTTATATCTTTATATAGATATAGATATTCAAATAGATAGATTAAAAATTTACTTATTAGAATAGAATTAAGTTTTTTTAATGATATTTTTAATATAATTTTAATCGATCACTAAAATTAAAAGTTTTTTAATTAAAATATAACTAAATCACTCTTGATAATATTTTTAATTAATTGATAAATTAAAAGTCTATAGGAGATTTTACGGACTTAACGTTTTCCTCATTTGTACTTTTATATATATTACTTCTTTTTATAAGGTGTGATGTGATGCACATTAACTATATATATCGGTGACATGCTCATTTTTTATACTTGTTTAGCTTTTTTTATTTATATAATTAAAATATGAATTTTTATTTAGATTGCGATAAATGTGATTTTTATATATACAATAAAATATTTCTTTTAATTATATATCTTGCACTATAATATCTCATTGAAAAAAAATTATATATTTATTTTCCCCTTTAAAATAACAATTTAAATATGAAATATTTCATTTATATTCTCTTCAACATACTAATTTATATAATTTTTATTATATGCTAATTGCTTTTATTTTTTGTTTAAGTACTAAATTAATTTATAAAAATTATTATATAACTTTTATTTTACATTTTATAATTAATTAACTCACATATTTTGTTAATAACTTTCACTATAATTTCTTTTAGTAAATAAATATGCTTTAACAATAGGATAAGAAACTAACCTAATAAATCAAATCAAATATTTATAAATATTACTAATTTTTATTTTTATTTTTTTCAGCCAATTAAAATCATGAAATTATTCAAAATTTTAGTAATAAATTTATTCCTTAATAGAAAGAATAGGATTTAAATTAAATAAAATATCAATATAATTAATCAAATTCAAGATGTTTGAAAGCAATATTTTTATCTTTTTTTTTTTCGCCAACCAAATTAGAGTGCAATTTGTAATTAAAGAAATTTAATCACACCCTTTTTAAATCAAAACCTTAATTATCTAAATATATTTATTTAAAATAAATTCAAAAAAAAATAAAAATTTTCAAATGCCTCATATTTACTCATATTCATTTAAAATAATAATGTTGAAGATCCATTAGAGTAATAATGTTGAAGATCCATTATGTTATCCTTTATTATGAATTGGTACATCGCATACATGCATGTTATTTCATCACTGTAATTGATGGATCTTGTAGTCTGCAACTTACAAATTGTGCTAGTAGACATTCTACAAAGTTTAGCTGATATTTTAATAGGGTTTAGGCAGCAGCTTCAGCTGCAGAAGAGACTTTCTTGACAATAAAAACAGGATCTCCCACATTCAATATGTTTCCTTTCCCTCCATTACTGCCTTTCCAAACCATGTTCTGCCCAAAGTATATCTGCAGTATCATTTCACATAATTATTTTGTACTAACGGTTTCTACTGTAAAACATAGTTCAAAGTTTTGAATATTGATCACACCTTTCCCTGTTGTTTCTTATCCGGACGCAGAACTTTATCAGATCGGATTTTTGTTAGAGTTTCATTTGGTTCTGACCCTGCTACTCCTGTATCTTGATTAATTGTGGGTATCTGCAAGACAAAAAAAGTCATTTTCAACATGGAACAGACAGATAAGGAGCAAAATGTGAAAGGTTTATCTATTTGAACTTTGCAACCACCATTTCTAGTTAGCATCGCTGCATAAGAGAGATCACAATTCACAAGCAAGCATAAAGACTAGATGGTGCAGAAACATAAGGATTATACCTTACAGCGGGAACAAAGCCTGACACCTTCAAGTGTGAACTTATTTATTCTAATTTCTATCCACAAGTCCTCAGAAAATGGTTCACAACCATCAACAAGAATGCTGTGACACACAGTACAACAATTTTAGAGACATAAACCCCTGCATATGGTTTAATCAAAATTGGGACAGGGAAAATCAGTGCTGATGAAAATTATTAAGGAAATCCAGTATCTGAAAGATAAGCGATTAAATGCATTCAGACATTACCAGAGGCCTCTAGATAGTGCACTGCTTTTCAAATTTACTTTAAATAAAAATTGGATTCTTTTAACTAAAGTGTAAATAGATAGGAAATGGTCTGAATAGGTACTTGGGTCTAAAACGGTTAATTGGAACAGGCTCCTTCAGAAGCTTATTTAATTCATCCAATGATCCCTGCAGAAAGTAAATTGACAAGCTTCAGACCTGAGTTTCACATAAAAGGCAAGGACAACTTATAATTCATGTCACAAGTTGACAAACCTGAGATAATAGCATGTATGGAAAGAGATCAGAGAACATAACATTGTGTCCAGGAGCATAATTAGGATCCACGGGTCTGGTTTCTGACGCTGCAGCAGTGATGAAAATGAATATGAGCAAAGCATTCAACTTAAACTTCAGCTCACAAGTAAAGCATGCAAATATTATGCCAAAATATGGCCTATGCTAACCAATCTTCGATGCTGTCCAAATGTTGTCACCCCAGCCAGACAATGCTCCTCACATTTGAAGAATTGTTAATGTCTTATTATTGCAAAATGCACCAAAATTCAACCTAACCTGCATTAAAACGCACTAGCCGACTCGGTTTTCCAATATAATCTGAAAACCATTTTGCAGCTTCAGCACCCTCATCCAGTGCAGAGCCAGACCATTCCCACACTGAGACACCGTCTGCTACTTCACGAGGTTTTGTCAGTGGTATGTTAAGCACGCCCATCCCAGGAGCCTTTATTACTGTTACAGATTGAACAAATAATGGGTCATAGCAGAACTCACAAAAAGGCATGAACATGATTAATGAATAATATGAAACGAATGCACACGATTTTCTTCTTCTTTTAGTAAGGCATACAAATTATTAGTGTCTAATAATTAATAAAGTTGAAGGATATATCTAAAGCATCCACAGGATTATATTATGTCTGTTAGCTAACTTGTTCAGTCTTCAGCAATGCACACCCTTGAAGATCATGAAAAACTTCACTCGGTACTCATACTGTTCAAATTAGGAGTATTTTTCCTTGGCTATTTCTTTATGTGAAAAAATTGCAAGATACTTAGCATGATGGTTATAGCACACAGATAGTTGGAAATGTTTATATCTTTGAGCAAAACTCTGCAGTTCTAGAAAGGTGCTAGGTCCAATGGGTGAATAAATTAGAGGAAAATAACTGTCTAGTAATCAATATATAGGAGAAGACTGAAATTCAGTTTTGATAGAAATGTAACAGGAAACTACAAATTAGATCTCAAAGAACACAACTCTTAATAGGGAACATTTAGAGGAATAAAGATCAAAGAATATGGAATAGTTTATCTTACCCATATAGGAGTTCTTAGTGGGTTCCCAACCATCTAAAAATGCCTCGTGTGGCAGCCCTACCTCAATCAGAGCAAGCTTCGGTTCAACTCTTTGGGTATATGCCCTCCCTTTGTAATTGACAACTAACCAGTTTCGATCCCATCGGAATCCTGTATATCAAAGCACACAAAAAGATTCAAATGAAATGTAAAAAACTGAATCTATGTTAGCAGGTCCAACTGTTAAACACGGAATGATATAGCAAAAGATTAATATTTTCAGTACGATTGAGCTGTACATTATATACAACTTCATTTGTCTCAACTTGCAAATTCAAGAAAATCTGATATTAAATACATAGAGACGCTTGTTACTTACAGAATCTATATCTGTCCACTGAAATTTCATATAGTTTGGAATTGAACTGAAAGTGAACCTTACTCTATCTATGCTTAAACAAATCGATCACCAATTCCTTACCAATTCCTATCCCAACCCCAATGATAAATTGAATGTAATTTGTGCCCTTCAATTGTTATGCAGGCATACAAGTTATAGACCAATCAATTAGTGTTATTCAGAACGATTCTCGCACATAATCGTTAGGACAAAGAGCAATTTCACTAATGTCAAATCAACTGCAAGTGACATAATCTAGCAAATTCATTCATTGCCCATAATCAATCACAATTGAACATTCTAAAATGCTTAACATCATATTTTCTATCTTGCTCTAAATTTTCCATGTTCCTTGGCAAATTCTATCAAAATCTATAAATAAATAAATTAAACCCATATGCATGCAAATAATTGAATCCAAGAAACTGATAAAAGGAAACATATAAATGGCAAATACAGCAATTTGATTCATTGTCCATAATTTATCACAATCAAACAGTAAGTGGAAAAAGCTCAACATCAGATTCTCTCTTCTTTAAATTTTCCCATGTTCTTTGGCAAATTCCACAAAAAAAACATAAAAAAATAAAACGCAAGTGGATTATTTAATCAAGAACCTGACGAGAGGATAAAGATGAATAAACCATTTGTAATATAAGAGATAAGCTAAAAAAGAAAGAAAAACAAATGGGTAACAGAGAAATGCAAAGAAGAAGAACCAACAAGTTGTAAAGTTGCTGGTTTTACCAGTAGGAGTCAGTGCAGCATGAGAAACAGAGATGCCACGGCATGACTTGATTGGATATACAAAAATTGATGATACTTTTGCAGTTGGCTCCATCTTCTCTATCAATGTATTTGGGTCGGTGTTGAAATGGTAGAGTCAATCTTTGACGATAAGAGCTTATGAATTGTTTGTTATATACATGAAATGAAGCCCGAATAGCGAAGAGTTGAAGATGACTTCCTTGGGTTCTTAGCCAGGTGCGTTTTAGATTAGAACAGAATGGGTCCCAAGTCAGAGTCAGAGGATGGTCCCCTATCAAAACTTAGCAACTTTAGTTCTTGGCAGTGTAACCGGCTCGATGAATGGATCGCGACCAAACCGATATAAATCAATTAAACCGAATTTTTTTACTTTTTAAATGATTAGTTATAAAAATTAACAAAATATACTCATAAATAATTTTATAATAAAAAAGTGATAACATATTTATAAATAGAACTTTTTCAAATCATTATCTCCTCATATTAATCTATAACTATTAATTTTTATTGATAGTGCATGAATTATGCCTGAAGTCCACGGGATCCACCTTTAAGTTTTCAGGAATTATCTTGATTATATATTTTCACATTTTAATAATATTTATATCTCTCGCTAACATAAAATAATTTTATAAAAATTCAAGCATGGCCGTGCATTTTTACATAATATTTTAGCAAGATGCATAGTTGTTATTGAAATATGAAAATATAAATTAATGATAAGTCTCCCGTAAATTTGAGAGTGCCAATTTTTATTTCATTGATTATCGAAATCAAATATTATATATTCTAACATGTTAATGAAAATATCAAATTAAAAGTTATAATAATTTCACAAAATTGAATATAAATAAATAAAATTAAAAGTTTTGAAACATCCTCTTTTTGGTCCTGCAAAATAAACGACGGAATGTTATGAAATATAAGAAATAGAGAATGTATATAGAAATGTAATAAATAGAAGAAGAGAAATTGATTTAGTATTACTAATCTTAGTTATATAATTTGTAGGATTTAAGGGCTATTTATAGGGTATCAAAATACATCTTTAAAAGACATTTTTAAAATACACAATTTTACACTAAAAGATATAACCCTTCATCTTAAAAGACATAACCCTTTATTCCAAAAGACATGACTTTTGAATAAATAAATAATTATTTAAATAAACTTATGGACATCCATTATATTATATAGTTTCATAACACTCTCTCCTTGGATGTCCATTACATAAAAGAATATGTCTCATTAAAACCTTACTAGAAAAAGACCCATTGGAAAAAAAAATAAATCCTAATAAAGGAAAAATAGTACAATATTCTTTATGTTTTAAAAATTTATTTCTCCTCCTGATGAAGACATCACTGCTTGTCTTTGTCTTTAGTGTATCATTCCTTCAAGGAATATAATATATATGAATATTATCTCCTATAATATTTTGGAGCTTGTTTTCTATGCAAGCAAACTTTATGTACTTTGTACATATCAAAATATTAATTCAATTAGATATATTACTTACTTGCTTCATAAATTGTGATGTCTTCATAAATAAATAAATGTAAATCATATATCAATCACTATGAATATAATGATCCTTAAGATATATACTCAGAATAGTACTATAGTATTTCAGGAATAAAGAGTCCTTTATCATTTTTGGAGGTCAAAATTAATTCTTTATCTCTTTAAATGACCTCATAACTATCAGTTTTATTAATGGATGAGTTTTATATAAAACCATTTCAATCCTTTTGATTATATGTATTGATTAATAGACATAAATTCCATTTATAAAATGTTCGCTCTTCAAAGCGAGACAAAATTTTGTACATTTAAATTCTTTCATTTCAAATTTCTTATATGAATACTTTATTGCATTTTGGAGCTCTACTGGAGTCTAATGAGATTTGTATTATCAACATACACAACAAAAATATCAAATTCAAATGTAGACCTTTTATAAATACACATAGACAAATTAAATAATTTATATAATCTTCCTTTATCATATATACATACTTAGTAGATTACTTTAATACATACAAAGATCTTTTATATGCTTCAGGCATTTTAAATCCTTCAGAAACTTTTTGTATATTTCATCAAAGAAGAATAGAAATACGATAAATATATCATATATTTATTTTTCATCATAGATCATGTAATATTTGTTCAGTCATATCTTTAAGGTGATTATACCATCAGATTTTCTTAATCTATATAAAAGTTTTTATAATTTACTTGAATACATTTTCAAGGGTTTCAATTTCCATGCTTCAAGCATGTTTTAATCCTTTAAGGATTATCATTATCAAATAATCCATAAAGAGCTCTATATAATTTCTCGAGAATTTAAATTTTGTGCTTCAAGCAACTTAAATCCTTTAGAAATTTTTATATATAAATATATAAAATGAATCATATAAAATAGACAATTATTTTATATCTATATATCCCCAATAAGACTTATATTCAAGATCCTCATAATTCTTCACAATATTAAGTGTTATAGTATATGTAAAAGTACAATTGATATTTATTTTATATCGATTCTATCTTTCCTTGACATGACATAACTTGTCGAGATCTCATTATTTTTATTAAATTCATTGATTTCAGGTACCTGAATTTCTTCTGAAAATTTATCAGTAATGTCTAAGGTCTCTTTTAGAAATTACTCTTCTAGAGTATTTCTTTCTATAATTTGTATATATAACATATTTATTCATTTTCATTTTTTTAAAGATTCTTGTCCTTGGAACTCATCAATCTACCACGCTTCAAGTGTGCAATAGATTTATTAACATAGATTGTTTACCATTCAAGGGCTTTAATTCTAATAAGAGTTTAACAATTGATTAATTATATTTAGAACTTCTAGTTCACACAACTTTGTGAGATGATCAAAATATTGGCATTTTCAGCTGCTTATTCTCTCTCTCTAATATCGGGATTCATAATAATCAATAAATTTGGCGATATTGATGTGAATAATTTCTACTATATATAATAACACTATTCCTATTTACAAATAGGGAAATTGTTCTCATAAAAAACTGTTTTGAGAACACAATCGTTGAAAATTATTAGATTTGAAGAAACTTTTAGTTCTTTAATAAATATTTATATAAGAATTTAATTTCTTTTTACATCAATATTGGTCCAAGATGGCTTAGCCAATCATTGCCAAACAATAAAAATATTTGAATTTGTAAACTTCTAGTTTACAACTATATTCATATAATTATTATTTATATATGATATTCATTTCAGCGAATATCTTCAAAATAAATTTTTATAAAATAGAAGATATAATAATATATAGTACATGAAAATCATTTATCTAAATAATAATATTTTCTCTTCAAAAGCTTTCAATATCAAAACCAAAATTCGTTTTCATATATTATGGTGTACAATATGTATGTAATCAACATGTTATATCATCTTTTGCCACTTCTAGTGCTAAGATTTATTTTGATTATTTATGATTTTCATAATTACAAAGATCATTAATTCAATAATGATCTTATTAATATTTTTAATGACAATAATATTATTGTCATTATTTATACTCATACTTAATATCACATGTTATTTCATTTACTTCAGAAAATGAAATAAATCTAATTGAATAGACTTCATGTCATGACATAATGATAAATATGTCATTATTTTTTATTTATTTTAAAATTATAATATATTATTTTATTCATTTTAAGGAATGAAAATAAATGTTATTATAAATAATAAAAAGAATAAAATTAATTTAAAATTCACAATCCATTTTTTTTTCAATAATGCTACTGCAGGAGCATATTAAAATACAAAATAGTATTCATGTTTTATAAATAGATAAGCAGATATTTAATTATCAAATATCTAGTGAAAGAAAATTATTGCTTTAGTGCAATTTCGACTGATTTCTTAATTTTCTTCTTTACTGTGTCTTCAGGACACATAATATCCATATATAAAGATAAATAATTCATAATCAATATATTAAAAGTCATAAATCCAATTTTGTAGGATTTGACATGATAAAACAACAATATCATACTAATTTGATTATGTAATTATATTATATATAATAATCAATCAAATATAAAATTCAAACTTGAATTTATATGTATAATTCGCATATAATATATATAGATATTAGAATTATATACATAATTACCTTTAAAATGTGAATCACCTTAGATATGCAATTTTTAACTTTGGTTGTCGTAAATCATAAGTTATCCTCTCCTTAACCAACTTTAAAAAGAAAGCAATTCCACAAAATCAAAGATGTAGTAAAATGAATTCATATGATTTGATTAGAATTTCATGCTGATAATGTGTTATGAAATATAAGAAATAGAGAATTTATATAGAAATGTAATAAATAGAAGAAGAGAAATTGATTAAGGATTACTAATATTAGTTACATAATCCATAGGATTTAAGGGCTATTTATAGGATATCAAAAGACATCTTTAAAAGACACAACCTTATACTAAAAGATATAACCCTTCATCCCAAAAGATATAATCTTTTATTCCAAAAGACATAACTTTTGAATAAATAAATAATTATTTAAATAAATTTATGGACTTCTATTATATTATATAGTTTCATAATACACAATTTTTTCAAGGATTTTTCAAAACATTTTTTTAGTTAAAATTAAGCACTTACTAATTTATATTCATTTTTTAAAATAGATTTTTATAAAAATGACATAATTAAATGAAATTTTATCATCTATAATTAATTTTATATTTTCAATTTATTTATTTAAAATAATGTATAGTTTAGAAAAATTAGCTTTAAGTTTTAACTATGTATTTCCACTTGTTAATTACTATCTTGGGGCTAGTAGCTATGTTAAAATGTAAAATGTCACTAAAATATAATTAAACTATAATTATTTTTTTTACCTTATGATGTATAATGTATCTATTTTTATTTTCAAAATTAATATATAATTTTTTTATAATAATATATTATATAAATAAAAATATTAACTCAATTTTAAATAATATTTGATAAAAATTAGTATTTTAAATAACTATAAATAAAATAATCATATTGAAAATTTTATAAATAGTTATCTTTTGGAGGTTAATGGAATTTAAATAAAATAATATTCAATTTAGCTAGCAGCTTATATAAAAAAGTTCCATAACATAGAAGATAAAATCAACAGCTGTTTAGGATTTCTACTGATTGTTAGGGATGAGTAATTTTCTCTTTGGACTGAATTTTCAAACGGACTAACTCATTTCGGTTTGATCCGATCATTTTTTTTAGAGATTGATTACCAATCAGTTCAAATAATAATGATTGAATGGTTTTTAGTTTTAAGCTCAGTCGTGAACCAAATTAATTTTTATATTCAAAATAGATTATTCGGTTAGGTATAAAATTGATTTTTTACGATCTTCAATGTGATTTCGCTCGATATTAAATCTATTTTGTCATATCGAACAAATTCGATTTGGTCCATTTTGATTAAACTGAATGCTCACCCCTACTAATTACTTATTAAAAAGCTTATTAATACCTACAAATTAACTATTGGTTATAAATCAACTATCCACTCTAGTAATAAGCTGAACCAAACCACCTCAAATTTCTGTACTTTCTATTGTAATTCGCCACATAACTTTCACGTGGACGACCATGATGAGGATGATGATGATGATGCACGTTACAAAATTCTCAAATGATATTATCATTTTAAAATTTTAGTAGGAAAAGGAGTAGATAAAGAAAGAAAGAATGCATGCAAAAAACGTGATACTCGGTTTGGTCCGAAGTCCCCAGCTACCTTGATTTGTCTTTGTCCCTTGAATTCTTTTCAGTTTCACAAAATGATAGAAACAAAGGGAGGGCTGAGGACATTCGTGCCGCCTAAAGTGCGCAGCTACCACATGCTGCATATGCAACATGTTTGCTATTTATCTAATAACGGTTGGTGAATGAACAATAATTATTAATAAAGCCTAAATGATCCCACCATAATTATTCTTTCCCAATTAGAAGGAAATTCCTCCTTTTTAATGTCATGGCTGAGGACAATTTTTTTATAAATGTTTAACGGTAAAAAAAAAAAAAATTCAAATTAGATATTTTTTGCGTATGCAACGTGCTTGTCTTTCCGTGTAACTCAAAATGGAATCCGCATCTCGTCATATCAACAAGTGACATGTAATGAACAAAAAAATATTTTCTTCTTCTCCTCTTCCATAGCTTAGTGAAAATAGAGATCAAGATTAATATAGATATATAAAGGTGAAAAAAAAAAAAAAACTTTATCAACAAATAGTCCTCTTACCACAAAAAAAGAAAAAAGAAACTCATCTTCTTATTCTCCATATCCATCTTCTTAAAATCCCAATAGCAAATTCCATAACCATATATACTTTATCTTTTGCATCTCTTTTTTTGTGCATTTCGTTTCCTTTTTACTTCTTTTCTCTCTCTCTTTCTTTCCATTAAAATTCATCTTTAAGATTCACTGTCACCAAACTAACGAACAAAGTTAGAAAAAGGTAAAGAGAAATTTCTAAAATCTAAATCCACTATGCATTTATTATTGAAAATGCTTTGTGGCCAAATTTTTTATATATTTATATTGATCTTACAATCTATTTTTGTTTAAGAAGAAAATATTTTTCTATTCATCACACGTCATCTGCCAATGTGGTGAGAGGCATGTTCTATTTTGAGCCAAATGTAAAATTCTGCATGCCACATATGCAAAAAACACTTAATTGAAAATTTTTTTACGATTAGACATTCGATTGCAAATTTTTTTCGTTTAGACATTGAAATATCAAAAATAGAAAAATTTAGACACCAATGATGTAAATTACCCTTTTAATTATTAAATAAATAAATAAAGTATTATTTTTGCTATTAAATTTTATAAACAGAAAAAACCGAATATGAGTTCGAGTTAGATCAAATTTGTTAATATAATGTTTAATGGAACAATAATCTTTTTATCCGATTCTACTCTTTCAATGTGAATATTCATGAGTTGAGTTGATTGTATACAGGTTGAATAAATTTGCAGATTAAATAAATAATATAAACAATTTTAATTAACTATATCCATTTAAAAGAAATTAATAAAATTAAATATAATTAGTAAACTAATCGTATAACGAGTTTATGATGTCCTAGTAGCAAAATCACAAAACTAGCAATGAAATTTCTTGAAAAAAAATTATAGCAACATATAGTGTGTATTCATATTGTTAATATATAAACATTAATGTTACTCTTCACAGGTTGAACCGAATCTACGAGTTTAACCTTAAATCCACCCAATATGTGAATTTTGAATAGAATCAACCTAATCTAATACATTATACCGTTAAATTGTATTACATTTTTAAATATATCAAATTGGGTTGAATCGAATCGGTCATTTCGATTATATACCTTACTTGTAATACTCTACTTTCAATTAATCATGGAACTATAATTTCTTTTTAAGAGCATCAGTGAACATATTTAAGTAGATGCATATACAAAAAAATTTGTAACTGATAGTTTACGCAGATAAGGATGTGACAATGTGTCTTTAACCGAAAAAATTGGAAAAATAGTGATGAAAGATTAATATTGACAGCTATATGAGCAATATACATACAATAAAATTGCATGCATCGAAGATTTTTTTTTTTTAAACTAATCAGTTAGTTGTTAGTTTTCTCACTTAAATGAAAAATAAAAAATTTCAAATTTGAGTCCTCTCGATTGTTTTTATTCAATTTTGGCCCATAAAATCCTTCAAAGAATTAACAGAAAGAAAATATTTTGGATATTCTGTTTGATTGATACGCAAAGATATTCTTCTTCTTTGACCTTTTTAGGTGGGATATTCTTGCATCCTCATGTTGGACCATGGGAGAGCCATGGGGAATTGAGCATCTCTACACCAGGATAAGTTGGAATCAAAATGTTTAAAGATAAAAAAAGAGAAAGGAATAATCCCAATTTAATAAAAAAGAATATTCATTCCTTAAACTTTTATTTTTACTTGTTAAAAATTTTATAACGAAAGAGATTCAGATATTAAATTTTATACTATTCGATTTTATTATACACCTTCCTTTTTTTTATTTAGAAAAAAAAAATTCTTTTTTGGGTGTATTTTTTACATAGAAAAAGTTACTCTAAATAATAATTTTAGGATGCAAGTCAAGTTAAAAAAGCTAGAAAGCCCTTGGAGAATATGTATTTTTTAAAAATTGAAGCTCGATAATTAAGGAAATTTGCAAATACAAATATTTTGAGGATTTAATGAACCGTGTTTCAAATGACAAGTTCTCAACTCACTTTTTCATTTTGTTTTGTAATAACAGTAGTTATTTTTATAAATTTGGCCTCGTAAATGCAGAGTTGAAAGAGTGTCTTCAGTTGCAGATAATAATGTTGAAATTTTGAAAAAATTATACGCAATTACTAGTCTTTTAGCCACAGTGGTAGAAAAGATAAATAAAAATAGTGAGCAAACATGAAAAAATAGTGCACGACTTGAAGAGCTACACTCTTCTATTTTTGATTTGAGACAATTTCATCAAGGAACGGGTCGGTATTATAATATTAATAAAACACCTACTAGAGAAAAAAATGGCCAAAAAAGTAAAGATACAGCTGAAGGTAGTGATCATCAAGTACTCATAGACTCAGATGATATCCAACTTCCTACAGGAACCATTGACAAGAGAAAAGTTGATTGACTCTCAAGATCCTTTTACAAGTGATGAGATAGATGATCAAATGGTAAAAATTATAAAGAACACATTTGCTGTTGTTAATGCTGATCTAAGTAATAATGGTGACAATAAATAGATTAATATGAACTTCTATTGGTAGTAATTGTGTACTTTCTTATTATCTTTTGTTTTTTTGTAAGCCACTTAATGACCTTTTGTTTATAGTATTTATAGACTTTTTCAATAGTTTTTGTTTTTTCTGTATTAATTAACAGTTGTGAATTTGTGTAAGCCGCTTTGTGGTCATATTTTTAATATTTATGCACTTTTTCAAAGGTTTTCGTTTATCGGTATTAATTCATGATTGTGAACTTCTATAAGCTATTTTGTAACATTTTAATTATTAGTTGCATACTTCTGTAAGTCTTTTTGTTATTATATTTTAATATTTGTGTACTTTTTCAATGATTTTTATTTCTCTTTGTTAGCAACGGTTATGAAATTATGTGAGTTACTTTTTGGCCTTTTAGTTTATTAGTTGTGTACTTGGAAGACATTTTTTTGCCTTGTTATTCTTAGTTGTGCGCCTTTTTAAATTTTTATAATGGTTATACTCTTTTGTAAGTCACGTTATGACTTTATTATTATTAGTTGTACGCTTTTCAAAGTGTGAAGTTGTCATACATTTTACTAGATTATGCACTTTTAAAAAAATTGTACCTTCAAACTCATACTAAAACTCAGATTTTAGTATCCACTTTCAAATTAAAACTTGTTAAGAGTGACCATTTTTATATAGGATTCAAGTTTGGAGGATGCAAATTGGCAGTTTCTGGTTATGGTGTGACCAATTTAGATGTTATGGAGAAGTAAATAGATTTTTCTTAAATAAGATCATTTATTATGATTTCATTTATATGTCGCTAATGTTTAGAAGTCGAAGAGTCTGATTATAAACTCAAAAAATTTCAACTCTAAAATCCATTTCATTAACTTTTTGAATTTTATTTAAATTTAGAAAAGCCAAATATTGCTTCTAATTTTAAATTTGAATTGAAAAATTATTCAAGTTTAAATAAGTTAGAGTTAAAATTAAAGTTTTCTTTCCTTTATTTTCACTGAAAATTTTAAAATTTTGTGGCTTTTAATGAATAAGTTTAAAAATTTAACTTTTAATTTGGCTCCAAAATTTTTTTTATTATGTAAAGTGCCCCATTTTAATAAAATTAGATAAAGTTAATGAGTGAGATAAGAAATAACGTCCAAATGATGTAAATAAATAATAAATACACCTTTTGGGACTGTCTTTTACGTAAGTTATTATTCCCATAATTAATGATGAAATGAATGACATTTTATGGAAAAAAAAATTTAATTTAATTAACTTTTTTAATCTAAGAATTTTTTTCTGTTTTCTTTAAATGAAAAAAGACGAAGGGACTAATAGATTTGAATTCAATTATTGCAAAATTAAAATTTTATGTTTGATTTGAATGATTGAAATGTTCAACGAGTCTTTAGATACTTCAGCCTAATTTCAATCTATGACAGACTTTGTTAACCATGATTTTCCGAACTCTATAGATTTTTGCAATTTTATTCTATTTGATATTTTTATTAATTTTAATCTTTTTTAGCAATAATATTCTCAATAGCAATTAAATATGAAATTGCAAACAAAAAAAAATCATTAATCTAAACAAATAATATTGCACAAACTAAATTTTAATTTTTAAACTAAATGTGCTAATTAATAATTCAATAACATAAATTTATGTTATTTCTCAAAAATTCCCAAACATGGAATAAAAATTGAGTAATAAAATATAATTTTTTTAATTACATATTTTATTTTATATTTATCTATATTTTAATGATAAATATCGTGATTGTAGTAATTTTTTGAGTGATAATACAGTCGAGTTATAATTTAGTCAATGAAAATAAATAAATAAATATCTTCTCAATTATTTTAATTGCATGTCGCAAATATCATATTTGTAAATCTATAAATGTATTACACATAGATGTGAATATATTTGATATTCAAATGACATTAAAAATTTTATTTTTATTATTTTTTAAATAAGAAATGAAAATATTTTTTTTATTTGCAATTACATCTTTAATTACAATTAAGGGTACTATGACTACAAAAGGTCAAAATGAGCATAAAATTGACAGAGATGTCAAAAGAGAGTGAAATTTCAAAAGTGTTTTTAAAATCGGACTGGACATTGAACTGGATTGATGACTGGATCATAGTTGAAACAGGTTCAACCGGTTTTATTATTTTTTCAATAATCTTCTTTTAAAAAAATTAAAAATATAGTCAAATAATTTTATAAGAAAAAATAATACCATTTTATGTTAACACAACAATATTTATGATATTTTTTAAATATTAAGTAAATTTTATATTTATATTATATTTATAATTACTTTTTTTTATTATATCTTCTTTTTATATTGGAATATATTATTTTAATTAATTATATAGTTTTTTATTTTAACATTCACGAAGGTGAAAATTAAACTTAATTCATATCTAAATTATAAATTTACCAGTATTTGCACATTCAAATGTGCATAATGTACATATTTTTTAATCAATACAGTTATGTGTAAGATATTTTTTAAAGAAAAAATTAATTATTATTTTTTTATTATAATCTATTCTTAATCTCTGCAGATTTGTGTTTGCATTATCTTCTATGAGGATTTTTGTTCATTTTCTTAGTTGTCAAATACCTGTCTGTATATCTTTGCAAGTCATTCTTCTCCAAAAAGCTCTTTGAATCAAACTTGAGAGTTATAGAAGGGCTTGAAATCAGTGGCATTTCAGTGGTATTCAAGCCAAAAGGATGTGGTTCAACAAAGATCAAATGCTTCTTTCATGGCTTTTGGCATCATTTTCAGAGGAGGTTTTTTCATTAGCTTATGGTTTAACATCTTCCTTTGCTGTTTGGCAAGCTTTAGCCATATCTTTTGGTGCAGTCTCTCAAAATCGCCAACTTCAATTACACATTGAGTTACAAGAACTCAAGAAAAATGATCTTTCTGTCTCTGTGTATCTACAAAAAGCTAAATCTTTAGCCAATGAGCCTGGAGTTGCTGGTCGACCCCTATCAACAGCCGAATTTAATGCCATTATTTGTCGAAATCTTGGTTTTGAATTTCACTCTATCATCACCCATCTGAATCTTAGACCTGAACCTGTATCCTTCTTTGAGCTCCATGGTCACCTTGTTGCACTTGAATTACTTATCAAAAATCTCCATCAACCCATGGCTAATCTTAGCCTCAAATCATCTGTTACATCATAAATTTATTGTATTTTTACAACTTTCTTAACCATCTCTAAAAGGAACTTACTTTCTTAACATGAAGGAATTTGGATAATCAAACACAAACACTTTACTCTCCGAAAGGTTACACTTTCCTAGTTTATTTACTCCAGACCAAACATTACTCCAACTCACTGAAAAAATTTCATATATCCAACAGAAACGAATTTAGCACGTGCCCAAAAATGTCCAAAATCCAATCCTTCAATTTCATTCAGACCCCGTCCTTCCTTTCCCTGCCACTCGCTGCCTATTTCATGCAATTATTATTTATTATATTGAAAGCTCAAAATCTTTCAACTCAAATAACTACCAATGACCTCCTACTACACTGTACAGGCTCTTCCCCCAATCTCTCTCCCTTTCTCTCCACATTCCCTCTCTTCTCCACAAACCCACCACCAGCACACGAAAACACATCACAAACACTCTCCTCATGCCGTCGTCTTCACTTCTTCTCCAAAACCCATTTCCCAATCTCGCTCTCAGGCTTCATGGATTGAATCCCTTCGCTTTAACACTCGTTCTAATTTATTTCGTGAATCCATTTCCACTTACATTGAAATGATTCTTTCTGGTGTTTCGCCTGATAATTTTGCCTTTCCAGCAGTCCTGAAGGCCGTGACTGGCCTTGGGGACTTGAATTTGGGAAGACAGATCCATGCTCATGTTGTCAAATTTGGGTATGAGACATCTTCTGTGCCTGTAGCTAATTCGCTTGTACATTTCTATGGTAAATGTGGAGAAATAAGTGATGTGTATAAGATGTTTGATACAATTTCTGAGAGAGATATAGTTTCTTGGAATTCATTAATTTCTGCATTTTGTCGTTTTGAAGAGTGGGAGTTTGCGTTAGAGGCATTTAGATACATGTTGGCTGATAATTTGGAGCCCAGTTCATTTACTTTGGTAAGCTTGACGTTGGCTTGCTCTAATTTTGGTAGGCATGATGGCTTGCGGTTTGGGAAGCAAGTTCACGGGTATAGTTTAAGAAAGGGTCATTGGGCAACATTCACTAACAATTCTTTGATGAGTATGTATGCTAATCTGGGTAGAATAGGTGATGCAAAAAGTCTTTTTGATATGTTTGAGGATCGTAATTTGGTTTCTTGGAACACTATCATAAGTTCCTTTTCTCAAAATGACAGATTTATTGACGCACTGTTGTTCTTTAGGCTGATGGTTCTTGAAGGAGTTAAACCTGACGGGGTCACAGTTGCAAGTGTTCTTCCTGCTTGCTCCCACATGGAGATGTTAGCTACTGGGAAGGAAATTCATGCCCATGCATTGAGAAATGGTTATCTGGTTGAGAATTCTTTCGTTGGTAGTGCTTTAGTTGACATGTATTGCAATTGTGGAAAGGTTGACAGTGCTCGTCAAGTTTTTTATGGTATCTTGAACAGGAAAATTGGGGTTTGGAATGCTATGATTGCTGGTTATGCACAAAATGAGCAAGATGAGAAGGCGTTGATGCTTTTTATTGAAATGGAAGCTTTTGCAGGACTTCATCCCAATTCAACCACAATGGCAGTTATTGTGCCTGCTTGTGTACGCTGTGCAACCTTTTCTAATAAAGAAGCCATACATGGGTTTGTGATAAAGAGGGGTTTGGACAGGGATATATATGTGCAAAATGCACTTATGGATTTATACTCTAGGATGGGGAAGACAGATGTTTCAAAGATTATTTTTCTTAGCATGGAGGTAAGAGATATAGTTTCATGGAACACAATGATAACTGGTTATGTAATTTCTGGATGCCATGAGGATGCACTTTTGCTCCTCCACGAGATGCAACAAGCAGATGAAGGAAATAATAAACATGATCATGAAAAACGAGTTCGTTTTGTTCCTAATTCAATAACCCTCATGACTGTCCTTCCTTGTTGCGCTTCATTGGCAGCATTGACAAAGGGTAAAGAAATTCATGCTTATGCTATCAGAAATTCACTGGCATCAGAAGTCACTGTAGGAAGTGCATTAGTTGACATGTATGCAAAATGTGGCTGCTTAAACTTATCTAGAAAAGCATTCGATCAAATGCCCATTAGAAATATTATTACCTGGAATGTGATTATCATGGCTTATGGGATGCATGGGAATGGAGAGGAGGCCTTACAGCTGTTCAAAGATATGGTGGCTGGGGGAGAAGTAAAGCCTACTGATGTCACTTTCATAGCAATTTTTGCTGCTTGTAGTCATTCAGGAATGGTTGATGAGGGACTGCAACTGTTCCAGAGCATGAAAGACGACTATGAAATTGAACCTGGCCCAGATCACTATGCTTGTGTGGTGGACTTACTTGGTAGAGCTGGCCAAGTGGAACGAGCGTATGAATTCATTAATACAACACCTTCTTATTTTGACAATATTGGGGCCTGGAGTAGCTTGCTCGGAGCATGTCGACTGCACCGAAATGTGAAAATAGGAGAAATTGCTGCTCAACACCTCATTAAGTTACAACCAAATGTTGCTAGCCACTATGTTTTACTGTCTAATATATATTCTTCTGCTGGACTTTGGGATAGAGCAACAGACATTAGGAGGAAGATGAAGGAAATAGGAGTAAAGAAAGAACCTGGCTGTAGTTGGATCGCGCATGGTGATGAAATACACAAGTTTTTAGCTGGGGATTTAATGCACCCGCAAAGTGCGAAACTCCACGATTTTCTTGATACCCTGTCAGAAAGGATGAAAAAGGAAGGATATGTGCCTGATACTTCTTGTGTACTTCATAATGTCGACGAAGATGAGAAAGAAGCTTTACTTTGTGGCCACAGTGAGAAATTAGCAATAGCTTTTGGCATACTGAACAGCCCGCCTGGAACTACAATTAGAGTCGCCAAGAATCTTAGAGTTTGTAATGACTGCCATGCTGCAACTAAGTTTATCTCAAAATTAATGGACAGGGAAATCATCCTTAGAGATGTAAGGAGGTTCCATCACTTCAAGAATGGTAAATGTTCTTGTGGGGATTATTGGTGAAAATCAAGTTTTTCACTGGTAAGTGACAGTTGTTGGTTAAGACTCCTGGACTGTACAGTGTCCCTAAAAATTTGTTTCCTTAACCTGATGTTTGTTGTAAGTAAACTATATTGTATTTCCACAATGCTTTGACGCTTCAGGTAGAGACAGGATAAAGATAATACAATTTGAGAAGAAATCATACAACGCAAAAGGCTGTGCAGTGTTCAATTCTTTCTTCTTTCAATCCAAGATATTCTTGTTAGAGGTCAAAATTTTGCATTATTTCACATGAGCTGACCTTTTCTATATATAGTGAGAAACATATCCTATGACTTTGCTAAATACTTGGCCAAATTGCTAAATTGACTCTTAAAAATTTTGTTATTTTAATCCTGTGGCATTCTCAACTTTTACTTTAATCTATCGAATAAATATCTTTTAAATGCTTCAATTGTCAAAATTATCTTATTGAACAATTTAACTTGTAAAATTAAATTAATTAAACACTCATTAAAAAATTAAACTTGTAAAAATGATTATTGCAAAAATTATGCTAACTATATATCAAATCAATAGTTTACTAATAAAAGGCGAAAACCCAAATACAAGATAAGTTATATGCAAAATTCGTGGTGCCACAACATTAAAGTTATAAAATTTAGGAGTGAATTTATGTATTTAGCCAAATACTTCCCTATAGAAGCAAGCATATGTAAGGCCCTTTTGGACTTGGAAGCAAGACCAAATTCTGCAAAAAGTCGATATGTGCCAATACGTCTAATGCACAATAAAGATGACCTTTCTGCTGCTTCTCCTATGTAAAATATCTTCGCCATTCGTAATAAAAGTTCATGCTATATGAGTTGATCCAAAAATTTGCCACCAAATGGATTCAAAACCATAAGCTTGGCTGCACAAGATTTCTTCAAGAAAGACACTGCTTCAGCTCTAAGGTTTCACAAGCTGTATAAAATATCAAACTCCAAAGGGCTACCCGCTAAACTAATGTTAACTTTTGTGAAGCAAACAATTCATTGAAAGTTATCATGCTAATATTACATTAAAATAGGGGCAGAAATGATATGTCAATAGACAGCATAATTCTCAATAGTAGTCTCAACTTGTCTTCTAAGTGCTAACTTGGTTACTTTCTTAAAAGTACAGCCATTACTAGCTTGCTTGCCTTTTACAAGTTAGCATCTCAGGAATTGCGTACCATGTTTGTTAATTTAGGGTTTTCATCTGCATAAACCACAACAATACATAAATTTAGCAAATTCATAGTCAACATCATATCACTGCTCATTCATAAAGAACTGTTTCCGAATGACTGGAAAATAAATCAATATCATATAACTGCATTAACTCCAAAAGTTGTTACTAAGATGAAACTACCGCTAAACTGTCATTGAAAAAAACTAGCCAAGCACTGGTTTGAAGAACAATATTAGAAAGATCATTTTCCTTTGTTACGCTTTATGGCACCCTTCCCTTGGCCCTTCTTAGGTGCCCCTTTTCCACGACGCTTCAACATTTCAAGCTTCGTCAAGCGCCTGTGAAAGCATGATACAAGACAAGACACTTAATTTGTGTAAATAGTTTAAACTGTTAATAAATGCATTTATTCAAACATCCAATAAAATGAAAAGTAGGATTAATTGAATGCTGGCAAAGGGAAGCATAAAGCTAGGGAATACACCAAAAAAAAGAGGAAATTTGTGCATTTCAGTGACCCAGACGTTCCTTGAAATATAGTTGATAACTTGATATAAAGAGATAACAAATTAAGTAAACCACAGAAAGGCTGCATTCGCTTCATAAACAATGATGACTCTTCATAAGTAAAGAATTCTAACTAATAAGTAAAATTTTCTCTAAGGGTAATCTGATCCAAATTTCACTGCTTAATCTACAAGCTGCATCTGCCATTGTTTTCTTCCTTGATTGATATCAATTCACCGCATATCTGCAATAACATCTATAGCAAGAATATGTTCTGCCAATGGGCCGTGGTTCCATTGAAAAATTTTAGTCAATTTCAACATATTTTTAATTAAAAATTTGATGCAAGTCCTTGATTTATTTAATATTAGAGAGATTATACACTATGAACAGTTGCCAATGATCAACCACAATTACTAAATGTGTTAGAAGCGGACAGCGCAGTCTGAATTTGACTAATAAATCTGCATCTGACCAATGTTTCTGCAGCATAAAAGCCATAGAGCCTTAGTTCAGGTGGTAAAAGGGTCACAGAGGCAGGCAATGCGAGGCACGGATGGCTGCTGATTTGCAAGCAAGGAGAAGAGGAAGGTCAAAGTGCTGTAGTTGCAATCTTAACCGCAGATTGTAATGCTTACTAATACCATTTTCAACATACCTTATTCATTTGTTAGAAAGAAAAACTAAATGATAACACTAAAAAACTATTGTGCTTATTATAGTGCCAGATAAGTGTCACTTAAATTTCTGTTTGAAAAAATTGTGAAGTTCCCATTTAATGATTTGTGGGCATCTGTTGAAAATAAAAACTTGCTAACCATGAACCAGTAATTTCCTCTGTGACAAGTGAAATTGCCACATGAGTATGTGTATCCTAATCAATTAGCAATCAGAGTAAGTAAAGAAGCAATGCTATATTCTCTACAAATTTTTTCCCTAATTTAAGATTAAAATGGCATTCAACTTGCAAAGAACCCTCCAATAAAAATAATTTCAAAGAAATCCTATTGCAATGGATAATATAATAAAAAATTTGACAGAGATAAAAAAAAAGGAGGGAGAGAAAGGAAAATTAGGAATTACTCTTGTTCTTGGCGAGCCATGATAAGTGGGTCGTCTCTCTTGACGTCATGAGGGTACCATTGTGCCACTTTCTCACCAATGAGTTTTTTACGTAAAATCTTGTGAGGAGATCTCAACCCTGTTGGGTTAAGCACATGCCCAAATATCCTTGCCCTTGCCTCAGTCACCCCTTTAGTTACTGCTGCTGCCAACATACCCTTTAGGCCACCACCATTCATCCTCAATTTTACTTCCTTAATTCAATAAAAAAGCTGGTATTAATTTCTCATGAATGCCAAATCAAGTATAGAAATAATAACAGAAAGAGGCAGCTCAAAAGAGCTTAATATTATTTCTTTAAAACATTTAACAAACAATTGGTGTGAAGGTGAACTATCGTGATAAATAGCAACCAAAACCAGCTCGGTTTAAATCTGGTGAGTGAATTTTCTGTCTATCTACATGGAAAACCAATAAAGAGAGAAAAAAAAGATTCAAACTTTGGCTTTTGAATTAAGAGGAGGAGAGCATGTTAACTTTGAGCAAGAAGCTAACAAGAAACTACCATAATAACTAATGAAAGACTTATACGTCTAATGCTTTGGTGGAATTGGATTCACGATTTTGGATCCAGTTACACAATTCGGGGCATTTTTTATTTCCTACGAATAATTACTGGGGAATTGGGAAATAGAAACATAAGCTACCAAGATCAACATCACCTTGTCTCCAACACCTAGTCTTTTAATCAAAGAAAACTGTAGGCTTGCATTACACAAATCAAGACAACATCATTTAGCCGAAATATTTAGAAAGAAAAAAAAAAAAAAAAAAAAAAAAAAAAAAAAAACCTTATTATAAACATAATAAACAAGATGCAACGGAAGGGCAACAAAAAAATGGCCTTGGAGCAGGTACCCCCAAAAATCAACAACCCCAAACCAAACCCCACCCCCCCATGCAAAAAAGAAAAATAAAAAATAAAATTTAAAAAAAAAGTAAAAAAAAACTAAACAGAAATAAAAATTCAAAAAAAAAAAAAAAAAAAAACAACAAAAACACAACAAATT
>CANUEP010116655.1:0-24099 GCA_947857235.1 Jatropha podagrica | reverse complement strand
ACCTATAATTTAATCTTTAATTCTTATT
Organism: Jatropha podagrica; assembly: GCA_947857235.1. Lineage (NCBI taxonomy): Eukaryota > Viridiplantae > Streptophyta > Magnoliopsida > Malpighiales > Euphorbiaceae > Jatropha > Jatropha podagrica. The sequence continues at coordinate 24,071 of CANUEP010116655.1, read as the reverse complement.
TCTTTTTCTTAATTTTTTTGGGTTTTATTTTTTTCATTCTCACTTCTGTTTTTTATTTTAAACCTTCTCCCCCCCCCCCCCCCCCCCCCTCTTTTGACGTTTATTTTGTGCTTTTAAATGTAATTATGCGCTTATTTGGCATGTTTTCATAAATTGCATTAAAATGTATTTTACACCTCAGATAGAGTTAATTATATTATTAATTATTATGAATTAATGGACAACGAAGAGATTGATTTAACCAGGTGGTTCAGGTGCTTAACAACTTCGTGATTCCATACCTAACTCCCTTACCCAATCTCTGATTTAAAATCAAATTAATTGATTCTAAATAATATATTGATTTGAGAATTTCCCCTAAAGAAGGTGGTGACTCTAAAATAAAGTTCTTACCAAAGTAAGAGACTTTTAATCCGAGGATTAATGAATGGGTCTAATAACGAAAACCACTTTTTCTAAAAATAAAATCAACCAAGCCCTTTCTATTTTCCTTTAGTGAAAATAATAGCGTGCTCAATACTGCGAAGTAGACTTCTTAATTGATCCTCTTAGAGATATGGCCCATCATTTCTCTTTAGGAACTTATATCCTTAACAGTCCTCCTCTGAAAATGAGTCAATGTACTATAAAAGGATTAAATTATATTCATTTAGTATAGTGTGTGTGTGTGTGTGTTACTCTTTTGAAAATTACCGTGTCTTGTGTCCATATTGTGTCATTTCTCATTTTCCACATATGTGTTAGTGCAAGCTAAAGTGTAGCTTACCCTAGAAGTAGTAGTTAGTTATTGTATTTTCTCATTTTCCTTAAAAAAATGTAGGTTTCATTCACAAAAATAAGGTTTGTCAAAATTGTTAGTTATATGTCCTATAGCTAATTTGATTGGTTATATTTGAAAATAATATTTCATGTAATAAATATTTTATTATTAATAAAAAAGCATTTATTTATCTTTTATATTCTATTGATTGAATCTTGGTAAAAGATAAAGTCCACGAGACAATACTGCTTTGCAAAATAAATTATAATGTGGTTATAATTATGAGTTTTATATTTGCATTAAAACAATGTCTCTAAATATTCCTAGTCCATGTTCTCCTCATTATTGGACAATGATTAGAGTTGTTGAGACTGGTACATATTATGTTCTTTCCTTAGGGAAGCAGTTGTTCTCATAAGCTAAAATAATGAAATATCTAAAACTAATATGTAGGTGCTTATTATTGAAAAAAAAGTCCACTGAATTAACTTGCATGAGAATTCCATATAGAGATTACTTGTGTCTATGGAATACTCAAATAATAGTTGTGTAAGTGATTCTTTGACTTGAGATTACTAAGCTATTTTATAAGGGATGATTACGTTTTGATTTTTCGTTCACATTATTCATTACATGAATAATAAGCAGTGATTAATTGGACATAGTAGGAACTGTATACAGATACTTGTATATTTAAGAGAGGATTCATCACCCTAGGTAAATTAGAAAAATGTTCTAATTGTTCTCTACTAGTATTGATTAAGAAATCCTTGCACAAGATAGAACGAAATTAGCAAATTAGATTTGAAATTTCATTCAATTGATCAATGGCTAAGATTAAGAGAACTAACATAATTTAGTAAAGTAAACACACTCCATGGCTAATTACTAAATCAGAACATTAACGATGAAGAGATATTAATTACACTGATAAATCATGCACTGAAAGGTTAAGTCAAACAATTTTGACTTTTCAAATATTTGGGTAGTCTTGACATGTTGCTAGATAATGTACTTGACCTTCAAATATTAATTGATTAATTTAATTTATATTTGTGCCAACCAATTTGGAACCTAGAAGGTCACACACATAAGAATGGATATGAGAAAATGAAAACGAGAAATCGAATCAAATGTGACTTGATTACAAATAAATTTTGTGAAGTTAAGGACCAAATTGTAATTTATAATTTGATTATAATTTTACCTAGATTATTAAGTATTGATTTAATTGATTTATGTGTAAAATTTATTAAGATAAATTTTAGATTAAATAAATCAAATACTTTAATTACGATTTATTTATTTAAATAGTTAAATAAATAAATAAAATTAATTAAATTAAAAATCCTAATAATATATGTATTATGATTTATTTATTTAAAATTATTTAAATAAATAAATAAGCACATATATATTTTAGTTATAATTTATTTATTTATGACTTAGGGTTTCCTATATAAGGTTTAAGGAACAGTATAGACTATAAGAGTTGTTGCTTATAGCCACAAAATAAAATAGAGAGCCTATGATAGCTAACACCATCATACACTCTAACCTCTCAACCCTCTAAAATAGTTTTAGAGTTTTTTTATTATCTATTCGTGTGGTTACTACTAGAGACCAGACACTTGGATGGCTTGCGGTTTGCGACCACCTAGCCACGTAAATCGAAATTTCGAAAAATCTACAAAAGAGGTATTCTTCTAAATAAATTTTTATTTCTTTATTCATTTAAACGGAGCCCTGTTGGTATAGTTATATTTATTATAATTATATTATTCCACTGCGTATATTTGATATTGAAACCCAATAAAAATAATAAGTTATTTCATGTGAATTAGTATGCTCTGTGCATGTGAGAAAGTCTTGCTTTGTGCAAGTATTTGAGAAATGGCAAAAAATATGCAAAATGGTGGATATCCCAATGTCGCTATAGCAGCTCTCAATCTTTCTAACCTCGCCTATTTTTATTCTAATTCTTTCACTATATGGATTTGAATTGTGTATGGGTGGGGGGCGATGTTCGTTCAACAATCATCTTCTAATTATTAAGAATATCAAGGAGGATGAGGATCCAAAGGAGATCCCTTTAGTGTTCTCCTCTTTTTGGCTTTAAATACATAATATACTGGTTGGAACCATGTCAGAGGTGGTGGCTAAATAGCTGGGGGACTTCATTGGTGTATACTAGGAGTATGAACCTAATAATATCACTGGTGTTTAGTGTTCTTATATGCGAATTAAGGTATGACTGGACACCCAGAATCCCCTTAAGTGGTGGAAGAAGATTTGAAACTTTGATGCATAGTTCAAACTATCAATTTTAAGTCTGAGGGATTGCCAAAATTCTACTTTCTCTATGGATGTCTTAGCTATAATGAAAAATTATGTGAACAGTTTTTCGATTACTAGAGGGGGAGGTGGTGTATGCCTACGATTAGTGGTTGCGAGCATCGAGGAGGCAAGTTTCGGCTAATCATGAGGATCACTTATGGTTTTGAAATTCTTTAAGTAACCAGTTGAGTATGGAAAGTGGTTTCTTTGCTAATTTGGCAGCGCAAACATAAGACAAAGGATATATTGGAGGGAATTCTCGATTTTCAAATTAGGGGAGTGGGCTTACACTTGGTGGGCTAGGTGATAAAAGTGGGCCTCAAAATGTGGGCTTTATTCAAGAGAAAGTGACTGGGTAGGAGGATGAGAATATGCTTGTGGACCTAATGGAAGCTAAAAAGAGGCTGCCAACTGACTCTTCTATTGTCACCATGCAGAGTCATATTGGTTTGAAGCAGGTTACTACATATTCTGGAAGCACTTTTAAGGAGAAACATGATGCTCTTTTGGGTCTTTCTTCTGATATTTTATCGGTGGGCGTTGCTAGGTAAGCTAGCCGACAGCCATAAGTTCCCTTAGCTGGAACTACTAGGGCTGCAATAATCCCCATGTAGTCATAACTCTTAAGGAACTGTTGTGTTGTATTAAGCTAGAAACTTTACTAGAAACTTTTGCTCTTTCTAGTCACATGGAGATTATTAAAGTTAGAGTAGGATTTCATTCTTGTTTTTCTATTGATATTGTTGGTCATTCTAGTGGCCTTTTTATTTTATGGAATAATAATGTAGATGTTCGGATTGTTGGTTATTCTTCTCAATTCATTGATATGCATATTTATAAGGATGATATTATGTCTTAACACCTCACTGGTTTTTAAGGCTTCCCTAAACGATGTCGAAGTCCTAATTTTTGGGCTCTTTTATAGCAGTTCTCTCCTTTATCAACACTGCCCTGGGTTTGTATAGGGGATTCTAATGACTTGTTGTATGAGGGTGACAAGATAGGAGGGGTTGCTTCTAACTTTACTCTTATTCAAGGCTTTCGGGATATGGTGGATGCCTATAATCTTTGGGATTTGCGTCTTATGGCTCATTTGTTCACATGGAGTAAAGGAAGAGGTGAGAATTGCATCCATGAAAGATTGATAAGGCCTTATGCATAGAGGAGTGATTAGACTTGTTTCTAACATTTCAATTGTGGAATCTTATTGCTATAATATCGAATCACTCTTTGATTCTTTTATGTTTCGTGTTTGAGGTTGCTAGCAGCAGGAGATATAGGTTTAGATTTGAGAATGCCTAGATTCGAGAGCCTAATATTACTAAAGAAGTATTGGAAGCCTGGACCCAAGCTCCTATTGAAATAGATATTGACTATCAAATAAAAATGTGTAGTGATTTCTTGGCTCATAGGATAAAAATTTACAACTACATTTTCGATAAAAAATTAGTAGGTTGAAACGGGAGTTGAGCAACTTCGCGGTTGCTATGATGCCCCTTGATTGCTATGTATGAAGTTGCAAAAGGTGAATTGAATGTCTTATTAGTGCAAGAAGAGTTATTTTGGCAGCAGTGTGCTAATGGTTTTTTGCTAAGGCATGGTGACAGTAACACTAGTTTTTCTCATGCAATAGGTAAGTAGCATGGTCGTACAAATTTGATTAAGGGTATATATGATAATAGTGTGGAAATGGGTGAACTGGTAAGTGATTATTTTTTCGAATCTTTTACGTATGTCCCTTATTCTCATGATCCGAGAATTGATTGTATTGTTGTTGCTATTCTATTAACCAATAATGAGATGCTTTTAGCACTGTTCACTGATGATGAGTTTAAAAGGGCACTATTCCAAATGCACCCCGATAAAAGTCCAAGACCATATGGATTTAATGCATGCTATTATTAGAAGTTTTAATTGATTTGATTCTGAGGTGGTTTCCAATTGCAAGGCATGGCTAGAATCAAGTACTTTTTCAGATTTCCTTCATTGTACATCTATTGTTCTTATCCCAAAAATAGGGAAACCATAAATAGTTAAGGATTTTTTGCCTATTTCACTATGCAATGTGATTTGAAAAGTTTTGTCAAAGGTTTTGGTAAATAGATTAAAGCGGCTACTAGACAAGATAATTTCCCCTTCACAGTTCACTTTTGTGCTAAGGAGACTCATCATAGATAATATCTTAGTTGCTTTTGAGATTTTACACCACATGTAGCAAAAAACTATAGGTAGGAAGGGTCTAGCAGCTTTGAAAGTTGACATTAGCAAAGCCTATGACTGAGTGAATCGAGGGTTTTTAAAGGCAGTAATGCTTAAAATGGGTTTTTTTGTACAGTGGGTTGATTTGATCATGCTTTGCAGTTCCTCAATTAAATATTCCATTTGTTTTAATGGAATAGAAATTGGACCTACTTTACCAAAGCGTGGTTTAAGACAAGGGAATTCGCTTTTTCCATATCTTTTCTTATTATGTGTGGAAGCTCCTTTTGCATTATTTTGTCAGGCAAAGAGTAGAGGAGATATTCATGGATGTCAAATTATTCAAGGTACCCCAGTTGTCTTACACTTGTTATTTGTTGATAATAGTTTTTTCATTTTTTATGCTAATGTTATAGAGGCTAGCCAAATTAATAATTTTCTCAACAGCTACGAACAAGCTTCGGGCTAGGCAATTAATTACCAAAACTTTGACATTATTTTTAACTCTAATGTTAACAGCTTATTGTAGGCGAATATTTCTAATATATTGGATGTTGATTATACTCTTGGGAAGGGTCATTATTTAAGCCTCCCTTCTATGGTTGGTTGTAGCAAGAAGGTTGTCTTTGCTTACACTCGTGATCATTTATGGAAACAACTTCAAGGGTGGAAGAGTATGCTTTTATCTAAAGTAAGAAAGGAAGTTCTTAATGCCATAGCGGCATACTGCATGTGTGTTTTCTTGTTACCAGTATTAGCATTTTTAGAGTTGGAGCGAATGATGAATTCATTTTGGTGGGCTTTAAAAGGGATGAAAGTTGGAGGATTCATTGGTTGGCCTAGGAGAAAACGTGCTCAAGTAAGAATAATGGTGGTATGGATTTCTGACACCTTCATAGTTTCAATTTAGCATTATTAGGAAAGCAAGGTTTTTTCTACTTAAAATCCTCAAACAAAAATATTTTCCATAAGGGGATTTTAAATTTGAACTGCCAGTTTGGGGCATAATCCTAGTTATACATGGAGTCTTTTGTGCTCTCAATCAATGTTAAAAGGTGGAATTCAATGGAGGGTGGGTAAGGTTAGTAGCATTAACATTTGGGATGATCCTCAAGTGCATAACAATCTGGATTGCCATATGAAGTCTATTGTAATGGAAGGGTTGGAAGATGTAAAGGTTTCATATTTAATAGAGCATAACTCTTAGTGCTGTGATGGAGACTTTATCAATGGTATCCTAAATCCTATTAATGCTGCCCATATCTTGCAAATTCCTCTGAGCACTAAAAACTTTGAGGATACTATTATCTGGCATTTCGACAAGAAGGATATTTACACGGTGAAATCAACATATGTATTATTCTTAGAATCAACCAGTTGGATGTTGGACAAGGGGTGCATCGATTTTGGAAGTTATTGTGGCATTTAGAGATTCCTCCAAAGGCAAAGAATTTTGCATGTAGGGTGGGGCGAGATATTTTGCTTATGAAGTCCCACATAATATGATAAGGATTCCATGTTTATGATTGTTGTGCGTATTGTGATCAGTTTGAGTCCATTGATCACCTTCTACTGTGGTGTCATTGGGATTTATCTTGTTGGCTTCATTTGGACAGTAGACCAGTATTGGTTTATAGAGATTGTTCTCTGTTGTGGTCTTTTAATGTGATGGCTAGGTTAGGTAATTATGTGGTTACAATATGCTGCTGTGAGGAATGATATATTTTGTTCCATAGAAATATTTTTCTATGGCAACAGAAGACTTTCGATCTTGGTCGAACCATAACATTAGCTTTGCAGTTCCTATCTGAGTGAAAGGCTGGATGAGCTGGACTAAGCTAAATCAATGGTATTGAAGTGTAATGTAGACATGGCAATGTTTAGAAATTGCAATAGGTTGGATTTTTGGGTTGTGCTTCGTGAGAAGAGAGGGCAATTTGCATATGCTATCTCAGGGTACTATTATTGGGTCATGAAAGCTAGAATAGTAGAAACTATGGGGTTACATGAGGTTTTATCGTGGTTAACAGCCCCTCAAATCTCATATTATCATTGAGCTTGACGCGGTGGAGGTGGTTGATGCATTCCATGGTAGTCCTCTTAACATGTCTGAGAGAGGCATGGTGATTGTAGATTGTGTTTCTCTAGGTTCATGGAGCAGTAACATTCATGTTACTTAGATAAGAAGACAAGCAAATCCGATGGCTCATTCCTTAGCTAGGGCCTCCCATTCTTATGCTCGTTTTCAATTTTGGTCAGAACTTCTAAGAAATATATAAGCTCTTATTGTTTTCAATGTTGTTGATTAATAATAATTTTTCTTTTCTAAAAAGAAAAGGTTGTTTCGGGTGAATTAGGTGGAAATTATAAAATTCAAAATTATTTTAAATAGATATAATATATATCCTTTAAAAAAAGTTGTTAAATTTGGTTATTTATCACATGCAAAGGGTCTGTCTTTGTCGAAAGAAATGAGAAAACAAATAGCAAAAGAGATTTGACACCACTTTATTTAATCAATAAACCACCAAATTCTAATCCCTAATATTAGTTTCCTCGTTATCCAGATATCGCCAAAAGGCCCATTAAGCACACCAGGAAATCGGCCTTTTCAAGTACTACCATCCGGAAACGACACGTCACTTTTCTTTCTTTTTCCTTTCTTTTCCTTCGCTGATCTTTGGCTAACGTCAACAGCCTCACTTATGGACTGTTACGTAAGAAACGTCCCCATTTTACTTTATCTATATTAGTCAACTGAACTTTCACCGGGCTTGTAGAGCTATGTGGGCCAGCACAGACAGGTTAAAATTGAAAAATCAGACCCATGAGTCATCAGTTATGACCCACCGATTCCTTTTAGATTTAAAATTTAATTTAATTTAATTATTCAGTTAATCATTTTGGATTGAATTTATCATTTCTAATTACTTTAGTATCAGTTTTCGATTTGGTTTTAAAAAAACTGCTCAAAACCTGAACTGGATGTATCAAATCGACTAGTTTAAATCAATTTAATTTCACCAATTGCATAATCTACGGTTTTATATGATTCAATTAAATTGATCAAATCAGTTTGATAATTTCTATTGAATTTTGAGTTTCATGAAAAAATTGAAATTTATTTTTATTTTGGTTTGATTTTTATAAAACTCAAATAATGAGCCTACGCTCATATGTAACCGTTAAAAAATAAATCAAACTATAAATTAAATTGATTGGGTTTATACATTATTTATTTTAGTTTGATCTTTAGTTTAAAAATTTCATTTATTTAAAGTTAATTTGATTTCCATCAAATCGATTAAAGGTTGACCTACGACATTCTATACCTTCAAATATAGTTGACTTTTCACAGTTTTAGCTTTTCTTATTGCCCTGTCATGCACAAAGAAAGTAGTGTTGGTAGCATGCATAGTCATCGGTTTGGTCCGAGTAGGAACCAAATGATACTGTATATGGACTAGATTTGAACCGAAATTATCAATTTCAAATTTTGAACCGAAACCAATAATTTTGAAATCGATTAAAATTTATATCAATATCATAAACCCAAATCGGTTCAAACCAACGAATATGATTTGGTTCAAACTGAAAATTTTATTTTTATTTAAAAAAATTATAAGAGCATCTCTAATACAACTGTTAATTTTGTTAATTTATTTCTCACATTTGAAAATTTAAAAGTTAAAAATAAGAATTTGTTTCAACATTATTGTCTATTTAGTCTGTGAGTCTGATGTGTTGAGAAGAAAAAGAGACATTATCCATCATGCTCTCTAATTTCAAAAGTCTATTAGACAGCGTAACTTAGCTTTTTTTTCCATTTATTCACTTTTTTCTTATTTTTTTATTTTTCTTTCTGCATTCTTCTTCGTTTACACTCAAATTGCTTCTTACACTGAAATTGATTTCTTCTTTGTGCATTGGAGAACCATTTTTAAAATCTAATATCTATAAAGACACATTCAACCACATCACCATCCACAATTTCTATTTAGTAAAACACATCAGTCACAATCTCTTGTTGCATTGAAGATGCTCTAGTCACTAACTTTATTCTATACATCTCTATATGTCTAAATAAATTTATTACAACATTAATTTAAAAGGTTAAAAGTTTAACAAAGTAAAAATGAAAAAGAAATTGTTAAATTTTTAGAATTTTGGAAGAGAATTATTGTGATTAGCCCGACTTTGGGGTAAATTTAGGACATAAATAGTAGAGTTTGAATAGTCTGTATCAAATAAGGATTTGGAGTTTTCATTATTTCCTGTTTAGAGCTAATATAGGAGTCTTATTTATTTAGTTAAAATATTTTATTATTGTATGTTAACAGTAGTCCTCCCATTAATTATTTGATCATTTATGTCCAAATATTATATCTGTAGAGCATTTAGTTGTATTTAGTATACAATTTATTTTATTTTTAATAATATTATTATTTTTTTATTGATTTGTAGTGATGACTTGAGGTGTTATCATTGCCCGTTGTGGAGCTCGATGTGCAAGGATGTTTGAGGAGTCACCTCATTAAATGAGGCGACTCTTCACATGCCTTGTCTGGCCTATATAAGGGTTATTTTTGTTTCATTTGTTACTTTTGCCATTTCTTGACTTCCAGAGCTTCTCTCTCTAAAATATATTCCTCTCTTTAGAATATGCTAATTTAGTAAGTTTTCTTTTTCTTTTTTCTTTTTTGTTTATTTTTATTCGGTTAGGGTTATGGGTTCCTCTAGTGACGAGGATGTTCAAATAATATTTGAGCACCCTAGCGGTGAGCCTCATGAGCACCCTAGTGGCGAGCTTCATGAGGAGGCTCATTTAGGAGTGGGTGAGGCGAAGAGGAGGAAGGAGAATGTTCAGATAGCTGACATCCATTCTAATATAGACAAGGGCGAACTACTATATATATATATTATACTTATAATATTCTATTTGAATATAAATTAATTCGCCCTTCTAAGGATATGCGGGTCAACTATCCTTTGGATAAGGATTTTATCATGTTGTATGAAGAAAGTTTTCACTCTAGGATTCAGCTTCCTCTTTCTGAGCCTTTAAAATCATTTTTTAGCTATCAAATAACCTTAAATCAGCTCCATCCTAATAGTTTGAGATTTCTCTGTGGCAGATTGCATTGGCTAAGGAAGATGGAGACCACTTGAATGCTAGCGTGGTTTGGGAGCTATCAAATAACCCTAAATCAGCTCCATCCTAACATTTTGAGATTTCTCTGTGGCATGATTGCATTGGCTAAGGAAGATGGAGACAACTTGAACGCTAGCGTGGTTCGGGAGCTATACCATTTTTCCCTTCGCCCGAACGAAGATCACTGCTTTCTTCAGGCAAAGGCAAATTGTAATATTTTTATAAAGAAATCAAAGATTTCCTCTTTGAAGAATTGAAAATCTAAGTATTTTATAGTGAAATTTTCTAGAGGGTTCTAGATTTCAAACAATTAATCTGTAGATACTCAACGTTTTCTTCTTCCACCACTTACTACTTATGACCGAGGAGTAGCAGATTTTATAAGGGCTAGGGAGCTCAGATGTGTGGAGTTGAGGAAGGTGATAGTTGAGGATTATCCCATCCGATCACCTATTGGACCCGTTAGGCTGAACCCTTCCGATTATAGTACCTTATGTTTCTTAAGTACTTTACTTAGGATTGTTAACACTAACACTTTTTAATTTTTTCTTTTATTTTGTGTACAAATGGCTCCTAAGAAGGGAAAGGGTTCTAAAATGTCAAAGATTGCTGACGCCATGAAACAACGAGCGTCAATTGATGCCCCTAGAGAGGTGCCTCCCCTAGAACCTACTACCGAGCTAGCATTTACTGCACCGTCTGTCAAGCCAATTGCTAAACTACTACGCCCACTTCTTTTACCGAGCCATCTATAAAAAGGGCAAAGGAGGAGCCTACTCTGGCCTCAGCTCTCAATCCTACTTCAGCTTCTACTATCCCTTCTCCTCCTTGAACTAAGGTTGTCGATCTCCGTTCTTATTTCATCAATAAATATGGGTCCAATTGCAGTGTTCACAATGATGGCCCTAGCTGAGAGTTGACTTCTCCTTATTTCTTTCCTATTGACTCTCGATACTTCGAGCACATGGATGATCGAGGGACAACTAACTTCTTAAATCAATGTCTATTCTAGGCAATGAGTACAAACTCTGTTCAATATGCTCGGCTGCAAAGGTTGAAGTTCGTCGTGATCAAGCTGGAGATTGCACTAAAGGATGTTGCAAAATCCATGCAAGATCAGGAGGATCATCATAAGGCCGAGCTTGCTTCTTGGGATATTGATATAGATAAATTGAGAAAAGAAAATTGGGGCCTTTTGAAAAAAAATAAGGAATTGGAGATTAAGGTAGGGGAGTTGGATAACAAGGTGAGAGATTTGGAGGCCGAGGTGCAAGAGTTGAGGGGGTGAGAGGAGTCCTAGGAGGATGATTTTACGAGAGCTTGCTTAAGTCTTCGGTCGAATATACTGGCTAGACTTAAGGAGAGGCAGCCAGATGTGGACTATGATTGAATAAATGACATATATCTAGAGGAAGCTGATGGTGATGGTGATGGGAATCAACCTAGTTCTTCTACGGCTAGTTCACTTGCTCCACTTGAGTAGGGTGACTAGAATTTGTGTATTTGTTTTTGCTTTTAGTTCTTTGTAGGGATTTGTATTTATTAATGTAAAAGGGTTTTAAGTTAATGAAAAGAAGGTTTCTAATTTGCAACCTTGTCTATTTACTTAGCTTTTTACTTATTGTTTTATTGTCTGAACATGTCATTGTTTAAAATGTTGGGCGATCTAAGTATGTTTATTAGGTAATGACTTAACAAATTAAGGGCTTATTCATACCGAGCAATCTAAGTATGTTTAGCAAATAATGACTTTAACAACTAATGATTCATTCAGACTAGAGATTTATAATACATTCCTAAGGAATAATTGCTTTAATGGATAATGACTTATTAATTGTGCAAGTTAAGTTAAATGGCGAAAGCTATGTACTTAACTCATGCATCCGTAGATTAGGCCGAGCTATTCAGATTACTCTAGGTGAATTGTTCCATTGGATGAAGAAAACTTGAGCCGCTTAGGCCTCTGGCGAACTGTTCCATTGGACGGAGATAATTTGGTCTACTTAGGCCTCTAGGGAATTCTTCCATTGGATGGAGAGAACTTGGGTCGCTTAGGCCTCCAGTAAACTGTCCCATTGAATAAAGAAAACTTGGGTCGCTTAGGCCTCTGGCGAATTTGTAGCTGCACAAGGAGAAATAATTTTTCAATAAGATCTTTTAGGAAAAACCTAATGTATCCTGTCCTTTTATCTTTAGAGGGCATGATGCATCAGGTGAAAAAACCTGAGGTCTTATCGTATTATTATTTTAAATAAGATAATTTTTACACATCATAGAATGAAGGAGAGATACAACATGCAATTTTGAGGTTCTCAGCATTCCAAGTTCTGGGCAATTCGGCTCCTTCTATCTTTCTTAACTTGTATGTACTTGAACCTATTTGCTTTGAAACTTCATAAGGACCTTCTCAATTTTGTCCCAGCTTTCCAACTCCTATTAAGCCCTTAGTAATTTTTGCCTTTTGTCAAACCATGTCACCTTCTTTGAATTGCTTTCTCTTGACTTTCCTGTTGAAGTATCTTCTTACCATTTGTTTGTATGCTTCAGCTCAGGTTACGACATCTTCTCTAAGCTCCTCTATAAAGTCTAAGCTAACCTTAAACTTTCGTTGCTCCCAAGCTCCTCATATTCTTTCGTCCTTCTATTGGGTAGGCTTATTTCCACTAGTATCACAACTTCTGTTCCATACACCAAAGAGAATGGTGTTTGCCTTGTTGCTTGTTTACGTGTTATTCTGTAGGCTCACAGTACACTATTCAGCTCATCTGCCCAGTTGGCTTTTTCTCCATCCTGTCTTTTCTTCAGTCCCTATAAGATGGTTCTGTTGGTAACTTCAGTAAGACCATTGGTTTGTGGATGAGCTACTAATGTGAAGTGCAAGCTGTTGTGCCACTATTCACAAAAGGATTTGAAGGCTCCTGAGTTGAATTGCTTTCCATTATCAATGACTATACTGTGAGGCACGTCATACCTAAATATTACATTATTTCTGAAGAAGTTAATGATTTGAGCTAGTGTAATGGAGCTAATAGCTTCTACTTCTACCCATTTAGACAAATGATCAATCGCGTCCACTACAAACTTCCTCTTAGCTATTGTCATGGGGAAAGGTCCTAAGATGTCTAACCCCACTAGGTGAATGGCCAAGATGAAGCTGACAACTATAATTCTACTGAGGGTTGTCTGGGTACTCTATCATACTTCTGACATGTTCTGTAGTGGCAAACATCTCTTTTCATGGTAGGCTAATAGTATCCCATAAGTAGGATCTTCCGAAGCATTGCATCCGAGCTTCCATGTGCTCCACCTACTCCTTCACTCTTATAATGTAGTTGTCATCCTCTTCGGTTACACATCTCGCCCAAGGATGTGACTTCAACCTTCTGTATAATTCCCCATTGTCTAGTGTATAGTTCGTCGCTTTTCTATAAAGTTTAATTGCTTTGTGCTTGTCTACTGACCTAATGTCATTTTGCAAAATGTCCATAATTGGGCTCATCAAATTGCCTTCATTTTGGGTGACTAAGATTTCCTATTTATCAAAGCTCGGACAATCCTGTTGTTTGACTATAACTCCTACTGAAAATGCTTCTCCTCATGAGGCATCTTTTGCTATGGCGTCTGCCTCTTTGTTGTTTGCCCTTTCTATCTGGATCAACTTCCAAGTACACCCTCCTTCCTATAGCTTGTTTAGGAGAGATGTGGCTAAGGAATGGTATTTGGCTAAGTTCGATTCTCTAGTTGTAAATGTGCCTGTGATTTGACTTACAAGCAGCTATGAGTCTAAGAAGATGTGGAGGACGAGGGGTCGTACCTCAAGTGCTAACATAAGCCTTGTTATCGAACCTTCATACTCTACCCTATTATTCGTGTAGGGAAGCCTAGGCGGATGATATATTGCACCTTTATCTTCCCCATTCCCTATAGGATCACCACTTATTGCTACTCCCGAATTTCCTAGAGCCCCATCTGTATGAAGTTTCCATATGTCAGAGTCAAGGTTCGGCATTATGGCTTGTGGATCGCCTGTTTCTTCATCTCCAAAAAATTCAACCACAAAGTCAACCAGAATTTGTGCCTTCAATGTAGTATGAGGTTCATATTTGATATCAAATTCCCCTAATCTGACTGACCATTCTACTAATCTTTCGAAAGTTTCAGCTCGATGTAACACCTTCTTCAATGGATGATTTGTGCGGGCAACTATGGTGTGAGATTGAAAGTAATGACGAAAATGGTTTACCGATGTAAGGACAGCGAACGCTAGCTTCTCAACACACAAATATTGTAGCTCGGCTCCTCTGAGGACCTTACTCACGTAGTAGACAGGATATTGCTCACCCACTTCTTCCATGAGTAAAACAGAAGTGACGAAGTTTTCAGTAGCTGCAAGATATAGGTATAAAGGTTCATCCTTCTTGGGTCTGCTCAAGAGGGGGGTAGAGGATAGGAACTCCTTAATTTGTTGAAAGGCGAGCTAACATTGATCATCCCATTTAAAACCTCTCAATTCTTTCAACGTCTAGTAAAAGGGCATGCATCTTTTGGCTGAACAGGAGATAAACCTACTTAAAGCTATTATTCGGCCATTCAACTGTCGCACTTCATTGATATTGGTGGGTGGCCACATCTCTAAGATTTTCTTAATTTTCTCAGGGTTCACCTTTATTTCCCTCTGAGATATCATAAAACCCAAAAAATTTCCTGGTTTTACTCTAAAAGTGCACTTTTCTAGATTGAGCTTCATATTGAACTGATTCAGGATCTGAAATGCTTCTTGCATATCTCTAGGATGATCAGCAGTTAAGATACTCTTTATTATCATGTCGTCGACATATACTTCTATGGTTCGCCCAATTTGATCCTTGAACATGCTATTAACCAACCTCTGATACATTGCCCCTGGATTCTTTAATCCAAAAGGCATGACCTAATAATAGTAATGCATCGATATGTGACAAAACTAGTTTTCTCTTCGTCTAGCTCATTCATTCTTATTTGGTGATATCCTGCTACTGCATCTACAAAACTATACACCTCGAATCTAGCCGTTGAGTCAACCAGCTAATCAATATTAGGTAAAGGGTAAGGGTCTTTTAAACAAGCTTTGTTTAGATCAGTAAAATCGACACATAGCCTCCACTTTCCATTAGGTTTTAGTACTAGAACAACGTTTTCCAGCCATTCTAGGTAGTTCACCTCCCTTATGAAGCCCGCCTTTAAAAGCTTATCCACCTTTGCAGTTATAGCCTGCTGTCTTTTGGAGCCGTGATTTCTTTTCTTCTACTTAACTGGTTTAAAACTTAGGTCTATGTCGAGTTTATGGGATACAACATTAAGGTCGATGCCTACAATATCCTTTGCAGTCCAAGGAAAACTATGAACATGATCTTTCAAGACTGCTTTCAGGTCATTCTGCACCTCGTTCAACAAATCAGCTCCCAATGTTATATGTTTCCCTTTCTCCACTTCCCATTTAATTAGCTCACCCACCGATTCAGGCCCTAAGCCTTCTTTGTGTCTAGGGATATCAAAGGGAGGATGTTTTACGGATTGGGTAGTTTGTTCTTCCTCTGGCATCCACATAATCAGAAGAGTGGGTGGTAGACCCTTCAGAGCTACTACATATGCTTCTTTTGCTGTCTTTTGGTCACCCTTCATAGCCACTACTTCGCATTCATCCGAATAGAATTTCATGGTAAAGTATCTGATGCACGTTGTTGCTTTTAGCTCGTATAGGGCTAGTCTTCCCAATATGGCGTTATATTGGAATTGAATGTCAGCCACCATGAATTCTAATTTCAATCTCCTTGATAAATTCTCAATATTGAGCTCCATATCTATATCCACTGTTCCTAACACTTGCATCGATTTACTTGCTAACCCAACAAGTGGAATTCGGATTGGCTTGAGCTTTGTTTGGTCTAATTTGAGGGCCTTGAATACATCCATAGTCATCATATTCGCTACACTACCTTCATCTATTAGGATTATTTTCACCAAAAAGCTTTGTCGGATCCCTTCAAATTACCAAGGCATCATTATGTGGTGTATGGATATGTTCGCCATCAATCTCCAAGAATGATATTAGTGGTCTTAGGTTAGGCTTTTGTTGAGGTAGGATAGACTATATCTCCATGGCTCTCCGCTTCCTTGCTGAATTACTATCGCCACCCGCTGAACCACCAAATATAGCGTGAATTGTTCCTAAGGTGCGATCACCTCTATTCGATTTGCTGGACTGTCCTCCTTCTCGCCTGTTTTATCCCATAAACTGCTTTAGCTCACCCTTCTACATGAGGCATTGTATCTCCCTTTCTAACTACCAACAAGCATCATTCTCATGGCCCATGTCCCTATGGAACTAGCAATATTTGCTCTTATCCGTATGGCTTGCAAAATCTACCCTCAACTTTTTAGGATAAAAACATTGGATCCGATCACCCTGCTCTCTAATCCATAATAAGATCTCCAAAAGAGGTTTGTTCACCAGGGTGAACTCTATGTCTCGTGCAGGCTCATTATTCCTAGTGTATGGAGTTCAGACATGGTAGCTAATGCGTAAAGGTCGGATAGGTGATCTTCGAGGTGATTATCTCCTGCCTAGGGGCGAATGTCTTCTGGGTATATACCTTTCTTCCTTGGCTGATTTCTATTATTGGATCTCATAAGTCTCGTCCAGTTTAGTGTATTTATGAGCTCTCGCCATGAGCTCAACAAAATTTGAAAGGGGATCGATGCTTAAGCTTTCAAACAGTCTATTATACTTGCAATTTTTAGTCATTGCACTGACAACAATTTCATCATTCAGGTTCTCCACCTGCATTGCCATCTTTTGAAATCTAGACACATATTGTTATAAAGTTTCTCCTTCTTGTCTCTTCAAGTCTACTAGATCGGATGAGATTTTCTTAGATGGGATACAGGTTATAAAGCGGGATCGGAATGTCGTGGTTAGCTGTGAAAAAGATTGGATGGATCTTGTTTTAAGTGTTTAGTATCACTTCTATGCAACACCTTTAAGAGTGATTGGGAAAACTTTACACATTAAGTATTCTGAATTGGTTCGCAAATACATGATGGTTCGAAGGGTCACTAAGTGACTTCTTGGATCAGAATAACCTTCATAAGATTAGAAGGTGGGGAGCTTGAACTTTGGGGGAAGGCTGTGACTAGAATAGTAGGGGATCTTTATGGATTCTATAATCTCCATTCAATTTTAACTCCTTACATTCTTAAACCAGCTCTATTACCACATCTCTAAGGTTCTTCTCATCCAATGCTTGAGTTTGGCTAACCTCTAGATTTCTAAAGTTGATTGGTTTTGACTTGCCTCCTTGTATCGATCAAACACAGAATGGGTTAGATGCCTAGGGGAAGGTGGGTGCATTTTTCCTTTTTCGTGAGGAGCATTTGCAGGTTTAGAAGGTGGAGTTCACCATTGGGTGTTGAGTTCTCCAAGAGGTTTTTGAACACTGTAGTAAATTGAGAATAAGCTTGGGTGAGAGTCGCTGCTACTTGGGGGATTGATAATAGGTGGGAGAGTGAAGGTAATCTGCTGACCGGTTTTGCCATGGGTGTTGTTTTGGCTTTTGATGTTAGGGTTCTCAGTTGGGTCGGCCACTATGAGGAGTTAAAAAGAAGATGGAGTTAATATTAATAAATTTAAATAAAATAAAATATTAATTTATTTGATTATTTCATATTTATTTATAAAGCTAATAAATTTTATTCTCCATATGGATATTCAATTAAAATAAAATAAAATTTGTTAATACTTTTTAAAAAACTTACATTATTTTTTCAGGAAAGAGATTTAACCCTATCAACGAATTACTATTTTTTTGAAAAGTTATAGGTTTATTGCTAAAATGCGATCAGAACCATCAATTTATTGAAACCTTACTGAAATCAAGATCGAATTCAAATTGAGGATTCAAAGCTCGATTCAATTTTAACATTTTGAAAGTTTATGACTGTGGCAATCGAACCGGGATTCAATGAATCAACCACATTGATAGTATTTTATTTATTTCTGTTTTTTTTGTCGCGGTGCTGGTGGGGGCCGTGGTGGTTCCCACATGTTATGTTAGAATTAGACTTCGCCTGATGTAAGTGGGAGTGTGGAACCCACCCTTAACGCGTGTCGTGCAAAAAATGCAGTGGCACGTGCAACTAATGTACTTTCTAACGATTTTTACATCCCACAGAGTCCCGTTCCAAAAAAAAAAAAAAATTTAACCCCACAGTGTCTCTCTCCATTCTGCTTGCTTTATTTGTTTTCTACTTTTCTCTGCATTATTTTTATATCCAATTTATTTGTTTATTTTCTTTACAAAATCGATTTTAAAAGTTGCCATCAACAATTTTCATATACTTTAAAATTGTCTTCTTAACTATTTTAAATTTCTATTTCCCCCATAGAAATTTGGAAACTTATGCCATAAGGCTTTCAATTTAATAATTTATATGAAAAATCAAATTATATTCCTTTATTTACAATTTTCTTATGCAAAAGTTAAGAGGGAAAAAATTATTAAGGTATTAATATATAAATTAATCACTAAATTAATAATTTAATAAAACTTAATTTATGATCGAATTAATATATTTTTTTATTATTTATAAGGTGTTTTTCAGCTGTAGAGGGAGGAGTCACGGATGGTACTTGCCCTAACTCAATGTTTCTTTTAATATCAAACATCTCTTTTTGATTTTTAATTTTTGAAACTGTTTTCTTTTTCTTTAAATTTCTTTTTATTTATGAACATTTTTTATATATAAAAGACATAAAAAAAAGAGAATACAATAATAAAATATTTAAAAGAATATTCTTTTTTATTTAAATAAAAAAAATCTGTGTAAAAGAAAAATATATAGAATAAAAATTTATAAGAGAGACATGTAGGAGACAGAAGGAGAAGGGTATTAAAAAAATTGCATAATAGCATGTGAAATTCTATTGATTTCACAATTTATGGATTCTAAGTTCTAATTTTATGAGAAATCTACTGATTTCACATTCTATTAATTTTTAAACAGTATAAAAATTATAAAGTTATTTAAAGCTACTGACTAATTATATTCAGTACAATTTTTTAAATTGCAAACATTCTAAATAAATTTTAAGTTAAATTTTTTTAAATGATACAAAGATGAATATAATTAAATAATTTAAAAAACCAATAAATAGTAAAGATTTTAATTTTAAATGCCAAATTATGTTCTCAAATATTAACTATCACTGATAAAATATTAATATTATATTAACTTAGGTAGTGTAGATTGATGGGATTAAACAATAGTATAATGTAAAATTTCCATTAATTTGTCATATTCTTTTATTTGACTAATAAAAATATATCACAATCTATAGAATTTGTAAATTCCATATTATTTTAAAAAAGAAAAAATGAAAATTTTGAATTTCATCGTTGTTTCACTAATTATAAAATTTAAACTATTTATTTAATTTCAAAAGTATCATTTAAATCCATAATTTATGTTTTTTAACCAAACAGTAAAATATGAAAAATTACTTAATTATCAATAGAGCTGATCTGATTCAAATCTCTTGAATAAGATGTTGAATGTTGGATCCGTCGTAAAAGTGGGTGCCACGTTTGCAAGCACCATAGACTTAGCAATGTTAACTAAACTATAAAACTATAAAGTTCTGTATTTTTACAGTAAATAAAAGCTTTATCATTCATGATTAGACAAGCTTCCATACCGGAGGATACAACGGAGTAATTTTTATATTTTAATTTTTGGAAAAAGGAAGAAAAATTGGAGGCGCGTGAACAGAGCAAAGAGGTAATGTGAAATGCAGATGAAATTGTGTGGCTCTTCCAATGGGCCACGTAATCCACCCCCATATTCAGAGGTGCGCAGTTTCCGTAACACCTAAGCAGAACGTGAAAGGTAAGTCTCCAACAAAAAAGTGACTTTCTATCCCAATACGTCTTTCTCAATATTCTTTCACTATCTCATATTATTTACACCATTCCAGAAACATACACAAAATCTATCTTAGATAAGATAGAGATTTTCTTCCAAAATGCTTGAGGTTGGCGTTGAAATTCTAAAATTTTCCATTTATTACAAATAAAAGCAAAAGTTTTGATATTTTCCTTAAGAAAATATTATTGGGTCTCTCGATTTTCATTTCATTGCTTCATTTTTTTAGGAAAATATACCAAATTTTGAAGCACTAAAGAAAGTTTATCGTCTTAAGCTCTATTCGGCAATTTTAATTGTTCTAGTAGCTGTTAGTTGTTGTAATAGTTATTAATTGTTTTATTAGCAGTTAACTGTTAAATATTAAAGATCAATAGTTAGTTATTTACATAAAAATATTCGCTAAAAATAATTATTTGATTAGCAGTTTAATATAAAAAAATGATACAGTAAATACAATTGATGTATAAACACCATAAAAAGTAAAGAAGACTATACGTTAATAAGATAATGTTTTATGAAATATTATCTCAATCTCTAAACGGTATGATATATATTATATTGCCAAATGCCATAATTAATTAAGATAGGTTAAAACACTGAACACTACTTTAAACATAAGCTATCGAATATAACCTAAATGGAGTAATAGAGGGAGGAACAAAACTAACTGAGCAAATATTCCCTTCTTGATAAACATGGAAACAAAAGAAAGAAGTAAGCTGAGATGAAATCAGTAGAGAAAGTAAGAATTAACTGATTGCTTTATTTTATTAAGATGCGATAATAATCGTAAAATCAACTGAAATGATGGTTTTATTTTAAAAAGAAAAAATTCAATTTAGTTTCACTTGTTACTAGAAAAAGAATCGAAATTTTTTAAGTTTTTTTAATTTTTTACAAGTCCTAAAAATTAATATGCTTTAGTCCAAAAAGTATATAAAAAAAAATTACACTAGACCAAGTCGATTATATATATTTTTTTCTCTTAAAATGAAAAGGAGGGATTGAGATCCAATTAACACTAAACTCTAGGCCAAATAGCCCCCTACTATATCAGCATCTAAAAATGTATTAACTTGTACTGAAGGGAACTCCACCCACACTACAATAAAATCGCTGAAGAACAATCAAAATTTCCATTTGTAAATGAGCACAATTAATTTTTAAAACTATTTGGAAACAGTCACAAATGGATCGTGTTCCTAACAACTTGTGACGTTCCTAAATCAATTTAAAAATAGATATAGTCTTCCATTTCTAATATGGCATCGGATATATCCGTTGCTAATATCTTGTAAATCTGTTTCTACATTCTAATCTCTTGATAACGAATTTCATTCTTAATTCATTTTCATTTTGTCTCTATATTTGTTTATAAATTAATTTGTTTCTAATCTATTGCTAATCTACTTCTATTTACGTTTCTAACTATTTTTATCCAATTTTGATATCTAAGAAAAAAATAAAATCAAAACTTTACTGTAGCTAAATCTGTTTTCAATTCCGTTGCTAAGTTATCTTTCGTTGCTAAATCCGTTTCTAAATTTGTGGTTGGCAAATAAAATACATTTCAGTTCCGTTTCTATGTCACTTTCTATTTATCCAATTTAAAAAAATTCATAACTTTGACTATTTTAATCCTGTCGTGTTTCTAATTTTTAGTTTATATATTTTTTTAATGAAATTAATTTAAATTAAAATAGAGAAAGTTAACATAAGAATAAAATAATTTTAACTATATAAATTATTAAGACAATGGAAATCTTCTCACAAATACAAACAATTCTAAGTCTCATAGGTGCTAATAAACTTATATTTTTTAATACAAATCAACAAAATTCTACTTAAATAATACCATCACCCTGAGCATCAATATGAGTATCTAAAGAAGTATGTGATGTTGTGAAGTAGGAGATGGTGGAACTGTAGGTGTCAAATGACTGCGAACAAGCTCTGCAACTTGCTGTTGTAATTGATGCTGCAACTTTTCCTACATCAACTATTATTATTGTTTCAACTCTTGTTAATATTGCATCTTCAGCTCTTTCATTCGTTGCTTTAATATCACTTTAATTCAAGCATAAATATTTGCACCATCTTATTCCTGAAGGCGAAATGTAGTAGAAGAATTAAAGGTGCTAGAGTGACTAGAGAAAAAAAGATGCTTGTGAACCGAGATCGTACTCGCTACTTCTTGACACCACTAACTTCTTGTAAATATATCTAAGTACATCAACTGAGCGTGGTTGGATTGACCTCTCTTTAGGTTGAGATTCAGTTTAAACTTTAGAAACAACAATTGTAATATCCATCGCCCAATCTCGGAGGATCAGATGACGAATGTCACATTCGGTGCTGGAGCACTGTATTATCTTACTTAATAATCTAAACGATATATTAGAAGTGGTTATGTTTTCATAGGAGAGAAGTAATATTTTTTTAAAAAATAAATTTTAAGGAATTCCTAGGAAAAATTCGCAAGAGTTTCTCCTAAAAATCGACTTGTCACACGAAGAAAACAAAGCACTTCCAATATTCATACCTCAAAACCTCAAAACTCCGAATCAGAACAAAGCACTTCATCGTCTGGTCCTCCGGGATTGGACGGTGGATGTTACATTTAGATTTAACTCTACAAATTAATTAAATTAACTCCATAGAAATAATTCCTTAACATACTACACTAAAAATCACTATTCATTAAATACCTTAATCCTCCAAAAATATTTATGAAATATTTTCTATCCACCTAAATCATGCAAACATGCTCCAAAAATATTAAATAAAATATTAGACACATATAGTAATTTTTCTGGACCGAAATAATATCAATTTCCGGATCGATGGTACTATTCACAGACCCATAAATCACTACTACCGACACTGAAAAAGACACTAAATAAATGGACTGTTACAACAACCTCCTGAAAGAAATAAAAACATATAATTATAAGTACTTACACTTTAACCGTTGAAATATAAGCAAAATAATATTAATTTTCAATAATTGTCAACTTACAAATATATTCTTGGACCTTTGGTCTACGAATTACTGATCCTTATATGTATTAAATTTAATTGAGCATTAAACTTAATTTGTATTGAAAGAAAAAATATACCAAACGTTTTACGTGTACTATGTGAGGGATAAAACCTCACATATGTTGTGAATGATCAGCCCTAGGCCACCAGTCTTAGTAAAGCGACTTTTGGAATACTTTCAAATTTTAGTTTAAATATAGGAATCTACCAATGAGGCTTTCAATTATTTCAAATATCATTTGGGATATATTTGAGCTTATTCTTTTACCATTTACCAAGCATGCCCATGTAGCATTCTGTATCTACTCACTCCACTTCTCTTGTTTTTTTTTTTTTTTTACAAAGGCCTTAATATTCTCATCCCACATATAATGTTTCTAAATCCATAAAGAATACAAAAAAATATATAGACACATGAAATGAACATTGTTATCGAAATAGTGAAATATTCTATAAGTTAAGACATAGTTGTGGCACCATTGAAGACTGTTTCCTAGAGACCAAAATATGGTGTTTCTGGCAAAAAAAAAAAAAAAAAAAAAAAAAAAAAAAAAAAAAAAAAAAAAAAAAAAAAAAAAAAAAAAAGAAAAGAGGTAAAAAACAATAAAAAAATAAAAA